>PVKS010005879.1:54714-82410 GCA_004027875.1 Aplodontia rufa
CCCAGAGGCATTTAACCATTGAGCCACATCCCTAGTTCTTTTTATATCTTATTTTGAGACAGGGTCTCACTAAGTTGCTTAGGGCCTATGCTAAGTTGCTGAGGCTGGCTTTGAACTTGGGATCCTCCTGCCTCAGTCTCCTAAGCATCTGGGATTATAGGCATGCACCATTGTGTCTGGCTGGGTCTGTGATTCCAAATCATCACAGATGTTTGTGTTCCTAACCATCCAAATCAATGGAAACATAATCCTCACTCTATGTAGCCCTCAGCTTTTAGTCTATTTAGACAGCTATAACAAAGTGTCAAAGTGGTTCATAAACAACAAAAAAATATTTCTCACAGTTCTGGAGACTGGGAAATCCAAGATCAAGACTGTAAGAGGCTCAGAGTCTGATGAGAGCTTGCTTCCTGATTCATAGGCGTCAATTTGCTGGGTCCTTACATGGCAGAAGGTGCAAAGCTCTTAGGGAAGTCTTCCGTAAGGGCACGAATTCCATTCCTGAGTGTCCCACCCTTGTGACTTAATCTCCTCTAGGAACCCCCCCCCCATGCTATCACATTGGGGATTAGGTTTCAACATATACATTTGAGGGGAGGGACACAAACAATCAGTCTATAACATGGTTCCTTTACCTCAGGATCCTTAGTTATCCTTCAACCACCATCTACCTGCCATCTCCCACCTCCAAGTGTTTCCTACCCTTCATAGTAATGGGGTACATTTTTAGTTATCTTCAATGCACATAATGTTTCTAAAAATAGAGAAACTTAGTAAAAGTCCACATCCTTATTTAGGTCTAGCTTCCCAGAGGAAGAGCCTGATATGAAATTGTTTTGGTGACGTGGGGGCAGTGCCCTTAATGAAATCAGAAAGCAATAATATACCTTCAGAAAAGATGTGACCTTGACCTGATACTTCCAGGGGTGCTAGTGTATAAGCAGTACAGAATATGTCCTGCATCAAAAGGAAGCAGGTGGTTTGGTGACCACACAGTCAGTCACTGAATATAAATTGGGAAGGGGTGTCATTTCCAGGAATGGGGGGAGGTGGCTCCAGTTGTCCCAATTGTGAATCATTAGCATCACCTGTAGTAGCTGGAGGAGGATTACCCTGGATGTAAAAGGGACCCCAGGGGTGCCAGCAGCCTCTGCTGCCTACCCTCTGACTCTGGTTCTAGATTCTGCCATATTAAAATGTTTCTAAACTGGGCACGGTGGCACATGCCTATAATCCCAGTGACTTGGGAGGTTGAGGCAGGAGTATCACAAGTTTAAGGCCAGCCATGGCATCTTACTAAACCCTGTCTCAGAGTAAAAACTAGTAACAAACTATAGAAATGATCCCTGAAAGTATAGTCTTTCAGAGTAAAAACTAAAAAGAGCTGGGGAAGTAGCTCAATGGTAAAGTGTCCCTGAGTCCAATCCCCAGGACATTATTGCAGTGTTCATTTTGACAAAATATTTTAAAATATAAAAATCTAAAGTTTCAACAGGACAGGAATAAGTAAGTAAATTATGTAATGTATAATTAATACGTTATACACTTGCACAATATTCTTTGGCCACACAAAACCTGGCCCATGCCTACTTTCCTGATGTAATCTGCAACCACTTCTCCCTGCTTGCTCACTATACTCTAGCCAAACTGGTCTCTTTGCTATTCCTCCAGTACTCCAGGCTTGCTGCTTTCCTGGAGCTCTTGCAATTACTGTTCCCTCTGCCTGGAACACTCTGCTCCGGATCTGTGCATGTGCTGCTCCTGCAAATCATTCAGAACTCAGATCACATGTTGCCTCTTCAGAGAGGACTTCCCTAAATACTCATCTAAGTTACTGCCCCAGTCACCCTCTTACATAACTAGCTTTTTGCACTTGTTGCTCTGGGTTTGCTAATTTGTTTGCCTACTTATATTTTACCTACCTTTCCTCTCCTAGAGAAAAAAGTTCCAAGACACGGTGACCTTTCCTGTTTTAGTCACTGCTTTATTCAGAGTTCACAGCATAGGAAGTATTCAACAGATGGCTGTGTGATAAGTGAATGAATTAATACACAGTTTAAAAGGATGTTTGCCAAAATCGTTTAATAAAATTTTTTAAAATAACCAAAATCTACCGTTATATAGTTAATTCCACATTGAGAGAACTTCTGCTCCTAGCCATGATAGAAAAACAGGGACTCCAGGGAAGGATTTTCTCTCTTACCTTAAAGGAGGAAGAATCTGGACAATCTGGGCAAACTATATGACACAATGATTTTAAAACTTGGATATTAGAGCTGAGCATAGTAATGCATGTCTGTAATCCCTGTGACTTGGGAGGCTGAGACAGGAGGATCAAAGACAGCCTCAGTGACTTAGTGAAGCCCTAAGCTTCACTTAGGGAGACTCTGTCTCAAAATAAAATATAAAAAGGGCTTCAAGGAGCTACAGATGGAGTCTTTTGGGGGGATAGCAGGCAGTGGGGGACAGGGTCTCACTGTAATGCCCAGTCTTGTCTCAAACTCCTGGATTCAAGTGGTTCTCCTGCCTCAGCCTCCCAAGTAGCTGAGTTTGCAGGTGTGCACCCCATGCTTGGCATGCTCAAAATGAAAAGCAGAAGCATCCACAATTCCTGGAGGTCACAGCCATTAGCTGGAGGGAGGGACCATTAGTAGAGTCCTCATCAGGGTACCCTTGTAGAAGTGGGACAATATTGGCTCTGTTTTAACAGCTCTGGACCCACCCTAACAAAGCGTAAAAGCCAGCCTTGGCAGAATCAAACTAAGTAACGACTGTGTGGCAGAACAAAGTAAAACGCTATTTAAAGGATTAAAACAAAATTCAACACTCAACAATGTAAAATTCACAGAATCCAGCAACCAAGCAGTTTCCCAAGCATGAATCAAAATAGGAACATAGATCTACAACCAGGAGCAAAATCAATCAGTAGAAACACCCAGAAATGACAGGGATAATGAAATCAGCAAGTAAGTACATTAAATCAGCTATTATAAACATGTTCTACATACTAAGGAAGATAGAGGAAAAGCAGGAACATAAGGGAGGGAGAATTAAAGACACACAAAAAGATCCAAATGAAACTTCCAGAGACGAAAAATAAAATATCTGAAATAAAAATATATGAGATTAAGAACAAATCAGATAATTCATAAGATCAGTGAGTTGAAGAGACAGCAATAGAATGTATCCAAAGAAAAACCTATAAGAGAGAGAGAAAGAAAAAGAGCACTTCAGTCCCGCCTTGTCTAGCAGGGTAGGTGTTGTGGTTCTTAAAGTTTTTTGGTTTTTTTTTTTTTAAGTTGGAGGCACATCTTTGACTGCTACAAATTGTGGGGCACATTTGAAAGAATTATGAAAATACTCAAAATGATACCAAAGTCAGCAGTAATTTGAGCTGCAATCATTGCTAGAGCATAAGCTCTCACAGCATCTGCAACAACGGAGAGGGCGCAAACCGCTGGTCCTTTAACATCACCTTGTGAAAAGCGCCTGTTTCCTGACCTCCAAAGCCAAATCCTACATATTCCAGTCAACATGGAAGTTGTCTGCTCGTTGGCCGAAGGAGTGGTTGGCTCCATCTTATACCCTTCCTTCCTTTTTCTAGAAGAAAGTTGGCATCCCTCTCTATGCCCATGGCATGCCCCGCTTGACAGCATCCTGAGATACACTGAATCCTTAGTTGTAATTTTTTAAAAAATGTTTTTAGAATGATCTTTACACATTAAAGAAGATTTGGCAGTGCCCTGAAAGGATCCATAGGAACAGAAAATAAATAGGAAACAGGTTTCCAGCCCCAGGAAACTCCACTCAATTTTATTGAAGCTGACAAACTCCTGCCCATCCAAGGTCCAGGACCTGGGCCTAAGAGGGTCACACAGAGAGGGCTTCTCTCCCCAGCAGCTCTTTAGTCATGCACTGTACCACTGGGCTGGGACAGGATCAGTTAAAAGTGAGGAAACCGTACTTGCACGTCACAGATATGTGTTCTCTTCTTTCCCTTCGGGAAGACATTCTTGGGAGTTATTTGCTAGGAAGTTGGTCATTTCCTGACCAAATGATGAAGTTTCTGAAAGGCATAAATAGCTTCTCTCGCCACACGGAATTGGCTGAAGAAGTCCCCACGTGCCAGAATGCAGGCCAAGGAAGGGCTCTTCCTCGTATCAGAAAGGCAAAAAATGAAGGTGACAGGGAGCTTGGAGACAGAGGCAGTGAGTGCTGGAGGGGCAGCAAAGCTGGGCCCACTGGGCCTGAAGGCTGAGCCCAAAAAGGACCTGGAAAAGCAGCGAGTCTGCTGGAACAACTGCCAGACATGTGCTGAGAGTGTGGTGAAGCTCATGAAGCAGCAAGATAAATGGTGAGTAGGACCAAGAAAACTCGTCCTTCAGCGAGCACCTAGGTGGGTTCCGTCTCGAGGCTGTTTTGAATAGTGCTGCACTGAACGTGAGCACGCAGAGATCTCCTCCAGACACCGACGCCGTTGCCTTTGGATATACACTCAGAATTGGGATTGCTGGGTCCTAGGATAGTTCTACTTTCAACTTTTTGAGAAAGTGTCATACTGTTTTCCATGATGGCTCCACCAACCGTGTGCACGAGTTTCCTTTTCTCCATGCTCTTGCCAGCACTTACTGACTCTTGTCATTTTAAGAATAGCCACCCTGGGACTGGAACTGTGGCTCGGCAGTTATGGTGCTTGCCTGGCATGCACAAGGACTCGGGTTCAAACGCCAGCACCACGTACACAACAAAGTATCACAGCAACAAAAGCCACATGAGAAACTAAATAAAATTGATTCTCTCTGTCTTACTCACTGTCTCTCTGTCTTTAAAAAAAATGTTTAACTCTAAAAAAAGTATTAGATTGTAAAGCATTACATCTTATCTGGATTTAACTCATGCTACTAGACCAACTTTCTCATTGTCCAAGGTCTAGTCCCCACCTCCACAGATGAGTGGAGACAATCGACACTTAGATCTCTGGGTTAAGCTGATTTTACTCATCATGATCTCTTCCATAACCATCCATTTACCCTCGAAGGCTGCAATGTCATTGTTCCTAATTGCTGTGTAATATTCCATGGTATAAATTCAGCTAAATTAAAAAAAAAATAAAGTACATTACACTGAAAAAAAATGTTTAAAAGAAAAAAAAGAACAGCCATCCTGGGGTTGGAGCAGTATCTCAGCAGTAGAGAGTTTGCCTGGCCTGTGCAAGGACCTGGGTTCAAACCCTAGTACCACATCCACAACTATGTGTTGGAAAAACAAAAAACAGACAAAAATCTAAATAAAATTGAGTCTCTTTCTTACTCATTCTCCCTCCCTCTGTCTTAAAAAAAAAAATGTATTCATCCAGGTGTGAGACAGTATCTCATTGCAGTTTTGATTTGCATTTCCTGGTGATTGGTGATGTGGAGCAGCTTTTCATTTGTCCGTTGGCCATTTGTAAGTCTTTTTTTTTCTTTTAATATCCATTACGCCCTTTCCCCATTTAAAGGGATTATTTGCTGTTGTTTGTTTGATTTTTTTTCTGCTCAATTTTGCTATGAGCCTACAATACTCTAAAAAAATAAAATCTATTGAAGAGGACCTTCCCCAAAGGATTTTATGAACAAATAAATAAATAAATGGTGGAGATTATACAAGTTTCCCATGCAGAAAAATTCCAAATGATTTAGCAGATACTCCATTCTCAGGAGGAGAAGCATAAATCTCTATTCCTTTAATGATTTCCTTCCAAAGAGTATGAAAAAGGGAGAGGGAGTAATTTTTCAAGGGGAAAATGTGACAGACATTCTTCAGTCAGGTGATGAAGGTCAACAGCAACCGTGATAAATCCCATTGATGGTAGGTACCCTTGATATGATATTATAACAATGGCACCTTAACTTTGATTTTCCTCCTCAAAACCCATGATTTCCAGTCTAATGTAGAGGAAAACCATCAGACAAATCTTAATGAAGCGCTTTTCTACAAAATATCTAATCAGTGCACCTTAAAACTACCATTGTCATCAAAAAACAAGGAATGTCTGAGAAACTGTCACAATCAAGAGGAGCCTGAAGAGAGATGACAACTAAACGCAGTGTGGTATCCTGGATGGGATCCTAGAATGAAGAGATATCAGGTAAAGGCAGAGAAATGTGAATCAAGTGTGATCCTAGTTAAAAGCGATAGGGCAGAGGGGTTGGGGATGTAGCTCAGTGGCAGAGCGCTTGCCTAGCACACACAAGGCCCTGAGTTTGGTCCTCAGTTTTGAAAAAAAATTTTAAAAAAAAGTGATATGGCAATATTGGTTCATTAATTGTAACAAATGTACCATATTAATGTGATGTGTTAATAATAAGAGAAACTGGGTATAAGAACTGAGAACTCTGACTTTGCAATCTTTTTTGTAAATCTAAAACTATTCTAAAAGTGATTTCTTTTAAAGAAGATACTGAACACACTTACATGGTTTTTACCCTGCTGTGCACATGCCTTTAAAAATTGTGTGTCCACACAAACATGGCAGGTAAAGCATTACAACCCTGAGTATAGTGGGAGCCTTCAGGGAAGGACAACGTCTAGCAATTGCTGATTATCTCTCATTAGACATCCTGTACGTGATTTCAGCATAAATTGTCTTGCCAGTCAGCATTTATTGTAGCCTAGACATTTACAGACTAAGGCTGTGTTGGGCGGGAGAGTGGGATGTAGTGGTTGTCTTAGTCCACTTGGGCTGCCACAGCAAAATACCATAAGCTGAGTGGCCTCCCAGCACTGGAGGCTGGGAAGTCTGAGGTTAAGGTGCAGCAAGGTAGGTTTCAATCTGCATCCTTTTCTCTGCGCTTATCAGCAGCTGCCATCCTGTTGTGTGCTCATGTTACCTCCTCTTCAAGTGCACATGTGGGGCAGGGGAGAACTAGGGTCTTTCTTATAAGGGCACTAATTTCGTTAAGAGACCCCCACCTTCAGGAGATCATCTAACCCTAATTACCTTCCAAAGGCCTCGTCTGCAGATAGTATCCATCACTTCCAGGATTAGGGCTTCAACATATGAATCTGCAGGAGTGGAGACACAAATATTCAGTCCATATCAGTGGTGAAGGCCCCTAAGATTTGAAGTCAAAGAAACTTTAGTCAATCCTGACTTTACCTCTTACTAACTCTGTGACCCTGAACAATCTACTCTACACCCATCTGTGTTTCTATTTCCTCATCTGTAAGGTGAGGGTTATTAACAATGTCTGCCTTGCAGGTTGTTCTGAGGATTAAACATGGCAGTGTATATAAAGTACTCAGAACAGTGTCAGTGTTTGCTATAATTTGAATTCACCCTTCAAAAATTCAGATATTGAAAACTTAATTCCCAAAAGGCATACGTTAATAATATTTGGAGGTGAGGCCTTTGGGAGGTAATTAGGATTAGATTATTTCATGAGAGTAGAATCCCCAAAAGGGCTTTAGTGACTGTATAAAAGGAGAAAAAAGACCCAAGCTGGCATGCTTGCTCTGTCTCACCCTGTGATGCCCTCTGCCATGTTATGAAGGAATAAGAAGAACCTCACCAGATGTCAAACTGATGCTCTTGACCTTCTCAGCTCTCAAAACAATGAGTTAAATAAACTTTCTTTTCTTTTTTTTTTTTTTTTTTAGGAGAGAGAGGAACAGTCAGAGAGAGAGCTCTCATTGCTCTGACACTTCATTGTGTACGTGGTGTTGGGGTTCAAACCCATGTCCTCACACATGCCAGGCAAGTGCATAACCGCTGAGCCACTCCTCCAGCCCTAAACCTCTGCTCTTTATAAACTCACAATCTCAGGGATTTTGTTATAGCAACAGAAAATCAACTTAAATAGTAAGTATCAGCATTATTATAATGTTGTTCATGAGATCCTACAGGTATTTTTGTTAATGCATTACTTATAAAAAGTATTCTGAAGTATGATAGGCTTGAGAAAGGCTACAACAAACAATGGGGAAGATTTTAGAAAGAGTTTGAGCAGGAAGGCTCTGCCTTCAGTACTTGACTGTCTCTGCAGATGTGCCCATCAGAGAGCCAGCCAAAGTTGACCATTTCCTTCCTATGTTCCTTACCTCATTTGTCTGGCTGGAATTTATGTCCTTGGCATGTTCTGACTTTTAACTTAGAGGAAAAGAATGAAGTTACATGTTCAATTATATACTGTTATTATGGTTCTCAGTTCTACCCTCGTATTCTTTTTCAGAGGCAGAGAATGTATAAATAAAAGCACACATCTAGTAAACATAGCACTTAGTTATACATTCAATGCAATTTGAATTCCAAGTGCAATTTTAACTTCTAAACAAATGTCTCCTTTTGTTCATGACTCATTTTAACAGTTATTTTATTCCTCATCTAACACAACATGTCATGGTTAATGACTACACGTACCCTTCAGTTAGATTGAGAAAGTTCAGCCCCTCTTCCACTAAAAGTTTGTGCTCTCTCATTTTTCATTTTCAACTTGCTACCCTTATCTTAATGCTTAGTTTCATACACAGACTGTATTACAAAAAAAAAAACTATTTTAGTTGTGATAAAAGGGTATACCATAAAATTTACCATCTTAACCATTGTTAAGTGTACAGTTGAATACAGACTGTATGTTTTTTAATTTTTCTTAAGAGAGAGGGACGGTGAGAGAGAGGGAGAGAGGGACAGAAAGAATCACTTTTTATTTAGTTTTTCACATGACTTTCGTTGCTCTGACACTTAGTTGCGTATGTGGGTGCTGGGGTTTGAACCTATGTACTTGCGCATGCCAGGCAAGCACCATAACCACTGAGCCACTGCTCCAGCCCCAGACTGTATTTTTATTTTTAATGCTTGTTTTGTGGACCCATCTGCATTTAACTTGTAAATAGAATATTAACATATGCAATTAAGGAAAGAAAAAAAGATAAAAGTCCTCAGATGCCTGATAACCACACCCAGGGAGAAGCTATGGAAAATTGTTTTTTTTCTCCTTCCTCCTCCTCCTCTTCCTCCTCCTCTTCTCCTTCTCCTCCTCCTCCTCCTCTTCCTCCTCCTCTTCTCCTCCTCCTCTTCTCCTCCTCCTCTTCTCCTCCTCCTCCTTGTTAATGCTTCAGCTTTGTTCACCAGTAAAAGATTTTTTTCAAAGAAAATCCTAGTAATTTAGATAATGATAATTGCTGTCATAAACCTCTGTAGATAGTTAATAATGCCTTCTGTTTCTCTGATTAAAAGATTCTTGTATAAAAAGATACCTCAGGTTCTCTCAGCCCTCTGGTAAGGAAAGAAGCAATGCAGACTAATGCTCTTCCTATCTGGCCAAGGAGGAAGCCAGCACAAGTCAATGAGAGAGAGTCGGGACAGGCTGGAGAGAGCAGCAGAGAGGCCCAGGGCCATGGCTTCCAAACAGGCCGCTCTCCTGGGCTCTTTTGATGGCTCCACGCTCAGCTCACAGGGAGCCACAGTAACTCATGCAGCAATGCCTGTGAAGCTGCCGTAGCCTCTAGCCTCTCTAGCCTCGCAGGAAGGCAAGGTGCACATACGCAAATGCGTTAAAAGTCAGTTCAAGGCTGTAGTTAAGCATATCAGCAAATGAATGCTGCAGATAGTGAAAGCAGACACCCTGTGGTTGGAGAATCAGAGAAAGTGTCATAGGAGAAGTAGGATTCCTGACTCACCTTGGAAGATGGATAGGTTGTTTGAGACAGAATTAAGATTCTACTGCTAGAAAGTAAATATATGAGCAGAGGAGGAAATGATCGGGACAGGTTGGAAAAGCCTCCCAGACCATTTCACTACTCATTTTCAACATCTCCTGTATTTCAGTAGATTCAATTGGTTTTTTGCCACCTTTCTTCAAGCCCCTAAGGCAACCGACAGCATTTACCTTTCTGTATCTCCCTAGATGACAAACCGATCCGTCTTTTCTCCTTTGGGGGCATTGCCTTCCTGGAGGTAGAGGTCACAGCTGTGATGTGCAGTGTGTCTGGGAAAACTGCAAGGAGTTACTCCTGTCCCCAGGTTAGGTTAGACTTCTGTTATGGCAGGAGATTCCTGGGACGAGTGCTCAGCAGTAATTATATTTTTAGATACCTGCAGGGTGCCTGTGACTACCTCATTTTGGAGAGTGTCTCTCTTAGCACTAACTTTGAGTTTCTCCAGAGAGAGATCACAGCTGGAGGTTCCATAACTGGACTTATGCCACAGCCACACTGACCTCAGAGTCCAGCCTGGCTCAAGCCTGGGCCCTGAAGGTGCTGATCAACTCTGGTCTCTCCCAAGCCTCTCTGGTGTCAGTTATTCATCTAGTTACTCAACTTACCCTGGCCTTGTGATCTAGCCAAGAAGAAAGGGCTTCTGGGCAGAATGCCACTAGGAAGATTGTCCCCCCAAGGAAACAACGTGCCCCTTTATTTATGGTCTTCTCCTTTCTCCTCTCAAATCAGATTTTGCTTTCTCTCACTATTGAGGTGAAAGAAACAAAGACTTGTGTTTAATATGCAAACGCAGTAGCTCACATCCAAATTGCTATTATCCCTACAAAAAGACTTCTCTCAGTGCCTTAAAATCCTTTAGCTATTTGCTTTCATCGCTTGGGTTATGTTTACCTATTTTTTGTTGTGAATTTATATATAACCACAAGGAAAGGGGAAAGTTCTGTTTTTCTAATCAGTCATCTCATTGAATTTTTATTTTAAAAAAATCTACCTGGATAAGAAACTTTTTTCATGTAAAGGAATTGTAAGCAAATATAGGACAGGAATAAAGAACATGTACATATTACCTTATTTTTAAATTTTATTCTCCAAAATAGAAGATAAATAATCACTGGCGTACACAAGTATGAAAGCACTATATCCTGTTTCTTTGGGTTTCCTCATCTGTGAAATGAAAGGTTTGCCCTGAATAGATATTTTTAACTTTAGTATTCTGTGTTGCTACAGGAGAATATGGTGCTGTTTTGGTTGGAAATTCAAGACAGTAGCATTTTACAAAAAGAGGATTAGAAGGAGAAACTAAAAAGTGGCCTGGATCAGATGGGTAACCACTGCTTAGGACACTTTCCTATTCTACTGTTAAGAATGGCCAGCATTGGCCAGGCGCAGTGGTGTACACTCATAATCACAGTGACTTGGGAGGCTGAGGCAGGAGGATCACAAGTTCAAGACCAGCCTCAGCAACTTAGTGAGGCTCTGAGCCACTTAGCAAGACCCTGTCTCAAATTAAAACAACAGCAACAAACTCGGACCAGGGATGTGGCTCAGTGGTTAAGCACCCCTGGGTTCAATCCCTGGTTAAAAAAAAAAAAAAGAAAAAAAAAGTCAGCATTAGCATTAGCATCTACCGGGAGTTTAAAATTTGCATCCAGGATTTGCATACTCAGATGACTTTAGTCTTTTTTTTTTTATTCGTTAAACAAGGTCTTACAATTAGGAGGAATTCATCGTCAAACAATCAAGGACAAAAGTATAATGACAGAATAAGCCAAGGCTGGTGCCAGGCCCTTGGGCTCCCCATGGTTCCATGTTTCACCCTACTTAAACCCCAAGTTAATTGGACTTCTGGAAGTCAAAGTTTCTCCTCTGATTAGATTCCCCCATGCTACCTCCCTCTGGTCTCCTTGATGTCCTTCCTATTCCCTTCCTCCCTCCCTGTCCTCCTCCCTATGTCCCCCAGGAACCTAGGCAAGTTTCCCCTTAATCATGTAAAAATTTATACATGTTGAGATAGTTGTTAGGTTAGCCATCTATCATACTGTGTTCGCTTGTATTCTAGCTTCCACAAATGAGAGAAAACATTCGGCTCTTGAGCCTCTGAGTTTGGGATACTTCACTTAGCAAAATTTTTTTCATCTCCATCCATTTGGCTGCAAATGCCATAATATCATTTTCTCTAATGGTTGAGTAGTATTCCATTGTATATATGTACCAAAGCTTTTGAATCTATTCATCGAGTGAGGGGCATCTGGGTTGGTTCCATAATAATTTAGCTATAGTAAATTGAGCTGCTATGAACATTGGAGAAGCTGTATCTCGAAAATATGCCGATACTAGCTCTTTTGGGAAGATGCCCAGGAGTGGGATAGCTGGGTCATAAGGTGGTTCCAGCCCTAATTTTTTGAGGAGTCTCCACACTGCTTTCCAGAGTGGCTGTACCAGTTTGCAGTCCCACCAGCAATGTGATAGTGACTCCAGTCTTTTGAGGCTGGTAAAGTTAAATGTGTGAAATGGTGAAGTGGGAGTCCAGAGTTGGAGTGAGGGTGATAGAAGCCATAGTCTCCTCCCTGAAAGTATGTAAATAACTAAGCAAATAAATTAAAAAGCATGATACTGACCAAAACACATAATAAATCCATGACTATATTTGGCTCCCTAGCTACTCATTTCCCACTTTTTTTTTTTTTAAGGAGAGAGGGGACAGTGAGAGAAAGAGAGAATCGATTTTATTTAGTTTTTCAGGTGGCTTTCGTTGCTCCAACATTTGGTTGTGTACATGGTACTAGGATTTGAGCCCATGTACTCAAGCATGCCAGGCAAGCACCGTAACCACTGAGCCATGGCACCAGCCTCTAATTTCCCACTCTTTTTTTTTTTTTTTAAAGAGAGAGGGACAGCGAGAGAGATAGAGCAAGAGAGAAACAACTTTATTGAGTTTTTCACATGGCCTTAGTTGCTCCAACACTCAGTTGTGTATGTGGTGCTGGGGTTTGAACCCGGGTCCTTGTACTTGCCAGGCAAGCGCTGAAACCGCTGAGTCACCTCTCCAGCCCCTAATTTCCCACTCTTAAATTCTAATCCAGCCAGCCTCTTCAGTTTTTAAGCCAAGAATCATGAGGACCAGTGAAGGGCAGTAATTTACCCAAGGTCACATAGCTATTTAGTGATATAGTAAGGCTAAAAACCAGGCTTCTTGCATCCCAAGTCAGCGTTCTTCCACCTAATTATTTCCCAGCTTCCATCTGCTCCAGCCACACAAGCTTGCTGATTATTCAAATTCCAAAGTGGCCTAATCTAAAAATTATTTGCAATGATACCTAATTTATAAAGATAAAAGTAAATTGCTATAGTTTGAATGTGTTCCCAGAAATTCATTATTTTGGATCCCCAGGGAGACAGTGTGGGGAGATGGGCCTGCTGAAAGATGTTTAGGTCATGAGGGTTCTGTCTTCATGAATGGATTAACATCCTTATAAAAAGACCTTGTGGAAGTGAATTCCTTGCTCTCTTTCTCTCCTTCTCTCTCCTTGCCTCCATCTTTCCCTCCTGTCTTTTCCCTCTCCTCCCCTTTTGCCTTCCACCATGGGTGGGTGGGAGGATAATAGTACTCAGCAGGGTACAGCAGAAAGACCCTGATAGAGGCTACACCTTGATCTTGGCCTTCCCAGCCTGAAGAACTGTGAGAGATAAATTTCTTTTCTTTATAAACTATCCCATCTCATGAATTCTGTTATAGCAGCACAAAACAGATTAAGACACAGATATATGTTAAAGTCACTTTCAAAAAGTATTGGCACAGGGCTAGAAAGGTAGCTCAGTGGTTATGGTGCTTGACTGGCATGCGCGAGTACGGGAGTTCAAACCCCAGCACCACATACACAATAAATTCTTGGAGCAACTAAATAAAAATGAAAAACTAAATAAAAATTGTTCAAAAAAAAGTGTTGGCACATTATTGAGTCATTAAATTGTGACCTCTCTAGAATAGCACCAACTAACAGCCATGTAATAATTTTAAATGGCAGAATAACCACATTTAAGAAAGCAAAACCAATGTATCAAATTTTGTAAGAAATATTAAAAATTATTGAGATATTTACCTTATCATACAAATCTTTAAAATCTAGTGACTATTTAAAACTTACAGCGTATCTTATTTTGGACAGCCATATTTCAAGTGCTCAATAGCTGCATGTAGCCAGTGGCTACCATATTGGACAGGATAGTTCTGGAATGTTCCTTGTTTCATTCTCACCTTGCTCACAGCCAACCAAGGAAGGCAGAAAGTTCTCTGGGTCTTGTATCTTTCAAGCTTCCTATTGCTGGTTAATTAAATTCCTAAGCAACACTGAGTCACTTGCAACTGTGGAAGACAATTTAAGAGATTTGTCTCAAAGCCAAGAACATAACTCTGCACGTACATGAAGGGGCTAGAAGCCTTGAAGGAGGAAAAGACTGCACTGAATCAGGTGTCCTTGTGTGGGAAGGAAGGAGGTAAGTCATTGCCGAGAGGAGGAAGGAAAGCAGAGAAGAAAAATGGGTGCCATTAGGGTCACTGTTTCCCTCCAGAGTCACCAAAGGAAGAGCAACGGTGCTTTCCTTCCTTTGTCCTCACAAGCTCTCCATGAGGCAGGTACTGTAGCATTCCTCTTTTATAGAGGAAACCAAGGTACAGAGAGGTCATGAACTTGCCCGAGGATATATAGCTACAAATCATCGGAGTCAGTGCTCAAGTGCTCAGCACCCAGGTCAGATGGGCTTTTGACACCTAATTCTTTTTTTTTTTTTTAAGAGAGAAAAGGACAGTAAGAGAGTGAGAGAGAGAGAGAGAGAAAGAGAGAATCAATTTTATTTAGTTTTTCATTGCTCTAACACTTAGTTGTGCACGTGGTGCTGGGGTCCAAACCCACGTACTTACGCATGCCAGGCAAGCGCTGCAACTGCTGAGCCACCGCTCCAGCCCCTCAACACCTAATTCTTAACCGCTGGGTTATGGTATGACATTTTCACACCATTTCTAAATACCTCAGAGTATGCATGGACTTCTGCATAATTTGTATGAGTGTTTGGTGTTTACTTATAATGAATAATTAACTGCATAACTGAATAGTCTATTTTCAGGAAAATTTTGAGATCTAAAATAGTATTAGTGCTTCCCAATAAAGTGGTTGCTGCTTAACCTTTCTCTTTGTTCTTCATTTTCATATATTCACTATTTGGTAGCCTCCTGGGGGCAAAAGTGTATGGGGTCTAGGGTGAAAGGGGGGAATAGGAGACTCAGATAGCAAAGAAGTAGGAGGTGAAGGCCAGGAGGTGGAAGTGGTGGCTATCCAAGTAAGAGTTGGCTTACCTGTGGCTTCTGATTTGGATGGGAGAGGAGGGAAATGTCAAAAATTTTGTTTGTCTCAAAATATCCTATCAACCTCAGTCTTAGTGAGTTATTCCCACAAAATATTTTATTTCACCATAGTGAAGTCACTTTCTGCAGAAGACCCTGTTAAAATGTAGCAAGGTTAATCCAGAGGCAAAATGGAGTTGCTGCTATCTCTGGTGCCATATTGCCTGTGTTGATGCTTTGGCCCCTGGCTTTCCAGTTGTGGCATCTTGGACAGTTTACTGAAAATTTTCTCAGATTCTTTATTTTATTTTATTTTTGTACCAGGAATTGAACCCAGGGGTGCTTAACCACTGGATCACATCTCCAACCCTTTATTTTGAGGTAGGGTCTCACTAAGTTGCTGAGGCTGACTTTGAACTTGTAATCCTCCAGCCTCAGCCTCTTGAGTCCCTAGGATTACAGATGTGTGCCACCATGCCCAGCAGACTCTTCATTTTAAAACTGAATATAAAAGTAGTTTTACCCAATGCGGGTTTCAGCCGGATTAAATAAAGCAAGGAATACAAAGTGCTTGGAGAGTTGGCACTCAGTAACCCAATGGTGCACACAGCATAAATGCATGGCTCATCAGCCCTTTGCCAGGATCTCACCTCAGAATCCCTGAGAGAGTTTGTTAAAACACAAGTGCCCAGGCCTTACACTGAATGAGAAACCCTGGGGGACAAGCAGACTTATTTTCCCAAGAGGGGGAGGGGTTGCAAACAAGTCTCAATTGTCCCCTGCCTCCACCGGCACTGTGTACCAGAATACTAAATCCTTGCCCATGTGGTGCCAAAAAATACGAAGACGCCAAACCATGTAGTGGGAAAGACACGAGTTTTAGTGTCTGACAGGTCTACGAGGAAAGTCCCGCCTCATCACTTGCTGGCTAAGTTACTGGCACAGGCACTTCTCTCTCTGATCCTCAGTTTCCCTATCTGTGTAGCAGAGATCATTTTAGCTATTTTTTAAGTTTGGGATGAGGATTAACTTTGACCCAGTAGTGCTTAATGTGGTCAATGTGTCACTTCATTCAACCCCACGGCCTCTGGGAAGAGGGGAAACAGAGTTCCTGGGCAGATCTCTGGCAGCAGAGGAGCTGTCCAGCCATGCAGCTGCAATTGAACGGAACGGAATTTTCTGCTGGAGGAACAGCTTCCAGGTCATTGGTGGGCAGATCCCTAAATATTGGAGCGGTTTGGAAATATCAGTATTGGAAAAGCTGGGTAGGCAGAGATAGGCAATGGGGAGGGGTCCACTGGCTTCATCTTTACTGAAAAATTAATTCCTTTTCATTTCAAGTAGTTTGGAGATTGCATAATAACCCAAGAGGTATTTCCTGGCTGCCAGTGGAAAAAATATCTCACCTAGGTTAGACCCTTTGGAAGCAGGAGAAGAGCTGTGATTGGGGAAAGAGATGGTGTGGTGTTCCTTCCCACCCAACTATGGAAGTCTCTTCGACAGCTCCCTCCATTCATTCTCTGATTTACACAGTCTTGTGAGGGAATGGTCTAATTCTCAGCATGAAATCATCACCAACAAGTTCATACACATTGTGATGCAAAACCAATAATTCACAGCCACGCCAGAAGAGGTTCTGACAGGCACAGTGATTCTCCCCTCCTGATTTCCCATATGCCACCCCCACACACTTGGCAGCAGTACCCCATCTGCCCAGTGAGGAGGAAGCACTGCTGCAGTTCTCTAGAAGGTGGCTCTGTCCATCATTAGCTATATGGTTAAGGCGCTTGCTTGGCATGGGCAAGGATGGAAGTTCAAACCCCAGCACCACATACACAGTGAAGTGCGGGAGCAACGAAAGCCAAGTGAAAAACTAAACAAAATTGATTCTCTTTCTCTCACACTGTCCATCTCTCTCTCTCTCTCTCTCTCTCTCTCTCTTTTTTAAGAGAGAAGGACAGTGTGAGAGAGAGGGAGAGAGAAAGAGAGAGAATCAATTTTTATTGAGTTTTTCACATGGCTTTCATTACTCTGACCTTTAATTGGTGTACATGGGTGCTGGGGTTTGAACTCGTGTACTTGTGCATGCCAGGCAAGCGCGGTAACCACTGGGCCACCGCTCCAGCCCCTGTCCATCTCTCTTTAAAAAAAACAAACAAACCAGGCTTATGAAAATGCTCTTTAAAGAAGTGTATGAATGACAGCTATTCTTTTTTATAAAGTGATTTCCCTGGTGGGTTCAAGGTGTTGTGTTTCAAAAGTAATAGCCACCTACTACGTGCTGGGCTCTGTGCCAGACATTTCAAGAAGTACATGCAGGACATGTGAAAATAACTCAAAGAGGGGAGCCATGAGCAGGCAGCTGCACCCTGAGGTGTCCTGTGGGTGTTTTGTCTTATTTTTTTTGCTAGAGCAGCAGGCAGCCTTTTATCCTTAGAAGAATCTGAAGCTGTAAGTGAGGAGGAGATTGTCCTCAATTGGCTTCAGGACATGCCAGGGCTGTCTGTGAAAGGCCCCCTTTATTGGGCTGCCCCCAATTATACCCAGTGGGGCTGGCCACAAACTCTAGGAATATTGAGAAATAACCAAATATCATCTCTGCTTGAGCTACATATGGATCACAGAGACTGTGATTTCATGTATCCGTGTCCATTCTAGTAGTAGGAGGAAAAATAATAGTGTTAGTTAAAACTCACTTTTACCAATAGGCCAGGAACTAGTCCCCAGTGATTTATACATGTTATTTATTTATTCATTCCAAGAACCCCACCAGGTAGGTTGTGTTATTATAATTTTTACAGATGAAGACATTGAAGCACAGAAGGTTTAAGTAACTTTCCCCGAGTCTCCTAGACTTGAGTGGTAAGCTATGACTTGAATCAGGCAGTCTTGCACCAAAGAGAACTGGGCATGCTGCCAACCTTGAGAGCAGCAGCTTGCATGGCCCAGAATCTGCCTCGGAGGACGGGAGCATGCTCCCAACACAACATGAGCTCCAAGTGACCGCGCATGATCAGGGGCCTCTCATCGATCACTGCCTCTTCCCCAACCTAGCTGCCAGGAAAACCAGATCCTTAGGGGTTACCCAAGGTTTGAGGCGGAAGGAGTCTTTACTCTTCGGTCTATTTCATTATTCATATATATATATATACATATATATGTATATATATATACCAGAGATTGAACCCAAGGGTGCTTAGCCACTGAATCACATCCCCAGGGCCTCACTAAGTTATTTAGGGCCTTGCTATGTTGCCAAGGCTGGCTTGAACTTGGAATCCTCCTCCCTCAGCCTCTGAAGCCACTGGGATTACAGATGTGCGCCACCATACCCAGCTCTTTATTCTTTTTAAAGGATAAATTTAAACAAAACACAAGGTGAACTTCAATGAGAAGATTAGGTATATGTTGTTAAAAGACAAACTTTAGACAAATTACATTTTATAGACTTCAATTGGGCAAAGAACAATTAATGGGGCAGTCCTCAGAACCAGAACAGGTTCAGAGAATTCTGGCCTGCAACATGGTCATGCATCATTTTGTGGCAGAAACGGGAAGTGAGGTTCAGAGACAGCTTGATGGGTTACAGGTTAGCATTTGCTTCATTTGAATATGGTCTGATCTGTTTCCTGTGATTGATTGAAGCGTGGCTGCTGTGATTGGTTGAGATTCTGGTGCCTTGGGACTGAAGACGCTGGGTTCAATCCCCAGCATTAAAAAAAAAAAAAATCCCAATATTAGACTCAGTTAGTTTACATACTAAATGAGGTTGAAGTTCATCTTTATGGAAGGACGGAAGCATGGAGGCATCCTCAGATGAGACTTAGTTTGATTTAACGATGTTAAAATGGAAGAAATTATGCTGAGTAAAATCAGCATAACCCAGAGAACCAAGGGTCGAATGTCTCCACTCATCTGTGGAGGCTGGAACTAGACCCTGGCCATTGAGAAAAGTGGTCTATTATCATGTGTTAAATCCAGATAAGGTGTAATGTTACACAACCTAATACATTTTTAGAGATGTTGTAGGAAGGGGAAGGGAGGGATAAGGGTGGGTAATTTGGGGGGCACTCTTGGGGGTAAATCTAATCTTCAGAATCTATACACATTTTATATTTATTTTGTTAAAAACTTGTATGATTGGTCAACAAATAAATTTCTCAATTAAAAAAAGAGGGAGAGGGAAAGAGTTAATTTTAATTTTTCATCTGGTTTTTATTTTTCTTATCTCCAGTGTATTGTCCTAAAAACCTATTTATCTTTTCAAATAGTCAGTTGTTTTCTGTAAACACCTTCTTCCCCTCCCCCTCCCCCCCAAAGATTTTGGATTTTTTTTTTTTTGGTACCAGGGATTGAGCCCAGTGACACTTAACCACTGAGCAACATCCCCAGCCCTTTTTCCTTATATTTTATTTCAAGATAGTGTCTTGCTAAGTTGCATAGAGCCTTGTCAAGTCACTGAGGCTGGTTTTGAACTTGCAAGTCTCCTGCCTCAACCTCCCAAGCTGCTGGGATTATAGACGTGTGACACCCTGCCTGGCAAGCCCCAAGTTTTAATTGCTTATTTTGAGTTAATCCTCACTGAGTTCTACTGTGTATACATGTGCTACGTGGAGAAATAAACTCTGCTGTTTTCTGCTGTGAATATGGATTTTGTTGGTTTAATTTATAGGCCCCAATTATTAATCAAAAAAGGGATACAGGGGCTGGAGCAGTGGCTCAGTGGTAGAACGCTTGCTTGGCACACACAAGGACCTGGATTTGAACCCCAGCATCACATGCACAACTAAGTGTCAGAAAAACAAAACCAGGTGAAAAAATAAATAAATAATAATTCTCAAAAAAGAGGGTTACAGGGGCTGGAGTGGTGGCTCAGCAGTTTCGGTGCTTGCCTGGCAAGCACGAGGACCTGGGTTCAAACCCCAGCACCACGTACACAACTAAGTGTTGGAGCAATGAAGGCCATGTGAAAAACTAAACAAAGTTGTTTCTCTCTTTCTCTGTCTCTCTCACTGACAGAGTGAGAGAGTGGAGCAGTGGAGCAGTGGCCTAGCGGCTCTGGTGCTTTCATGACATATGCAAGGCCACTGGTTCGAACCCCAGCACCATATACACAACAAAGCGTTTGAGCAACGAAAGCCACATGAAAAAACTAAATAAAATTTGATTCTGTCTTTTTCTGTCACTACCCCTCTCTCTCTTTCATTTTTTTTTAAGAGAGAAGGATAGCAAGAGAGACAGAGAAAGAGAGGAACAACTTTATTTAGTTTTTCACATGGCCTCAGCTGCTCCAACATTTAGTTGTGTACGTGCGTGGTGCTGGGGTTTGAACCCGGGTCCTCGTGCTTGCCAGGCAAGTGCCGAAACCCCTGAGCCATTGCTCCAACCCCTCCCTCTCTCTTAAAAAAAAAAACTAAATAAAATTGATTCTCTCACTGTGTCTCTCTCTTTAAAAAATAAAAATAAAAAAATAAATAAATTCTGAACTAGAGGTTTTTCAAATATATGCAAGTAGAATGATTTTAGACCCCAAACCTGAGTTGAATGTTGCCTTTTGGCTACGCATATCTCAGACAGACTTTTTTTCTTCCTCTCAAACTGAGAGCCAAACAAGTAAATTTCTTTGGTAAGGTCACATTGCAGTTCAGCCCTTCAGAAGTCCCAGCTTTGGGTCAAGGTATCCAGTTTTATCTGTCAGCTTCTGTGGGCCCTGTGCTCGCTAGAAATGAACAGCTTCCCTTTCAGGGTACCCCTGACTTTAGCCTTCGCTTACTTTTCTCCAAGTTGGTGCTATTGCTTAGGGTATTTATTTGCTTTTTTATTTTTTTAAGAGAGAGGGACAATGAGAGAGAGAAAAAAGAATCAATTTTATTTAGTTTTTCATGTGGCCTTCTGTTGCTCCTGCACTCTGTTGTGTACATGGTGCGAGGGCTTGAACTCGAGTACTCATGCATTCTAGGTAAGCTCCGCAAACACTGAGCCACTGCTCCAGCCCCTCCAGCCCCTAGTTTTTGCTTTTCAGTTGTGCATGTGTGTGTGTGTATGTGTGTGTGTGCGTGTACATGCAAACACAAACACATATACCAGCTCAGAAATATTTTAATTTAATTTTAGGTTTTTTTTTTTTTTTTTTTAAAGAGAGAGTGAATTTCATTTAGTTTTCCATCTGACTTTTGTTTCTCTGACACTTAGTTGTGTATGTGGTGCTGGGGTTTGAATCCAGGTACTCATACATGTCAGACAAGTGCTCCAACCACTGAGCCACTGCTCCGGCTCCTAATTTTATTTTTATTTTTTTGGTACTGGGGATTGAATCCAGATATCACCATTGAGCTATATCTGGC
Organism: Aplodontia rufa; assembly: GCA_004027875.1. Lineage (NCBI taxonomy): Eukaryota > Metazoa > Chordata > Mammalia > Rodentia > Aplodontiidae > Aplodontia > Aplodontia rufa. The sequence goes on from PVKS010005879.1 coordinate 76,093, forward strand.
ACCTTCCCCCCCCCCCACACACTTTTCTATAAGAGTGAGAGAAAGAAAAGGAGACAGTCAGTTTTATTTATTTTTTCATCTGGTTTTTGGTTTCCCAACACTTAGTTGTGTATGTGGTGCTGGGGATTGAACTCGGGTCCTCGGGCACGCTGGACAAGCACTCTACTACTGAACCACTTCTCCAACCCCAATCCCCAGCCCTTTTTATTTTTTTATTTTAAGACAGAGTCTCACTAAGTTGCTTAGTGCCTCGCTTAGTTGCTGAAGCTGGCCTTAAACTTTTGATTCCCAAGCTGCTGGAATTACAAACGTGCATCACCTAGCCTGGCTCAGCAATACATTTTAAAAATTTAAATTTTCTTCAAGTACTTTTTTTTTTTAAAGAGAGAGGGACAGTGAGAGAGACAGAGAAAGAGAGAAACAACTTTATTTAGTTTTTCGCATGGCCTTAGTTGCTCCAACACTCAGTTATGTACATGGTGCTGGGGTTTGAACCTGGGTCCTTGTGCTTGCCAGGCAAGCACCGAAACCACTGAGCCACCACTCCAGCCCAATTCTTCAAGTACTTTTAGGAACCTGGTAGTGACAGGATTTTTCAGAATATCTGGTTGTTATGGTTTGGATATGAGATGTCCCCCAAAGCTTCTGTGTTGATGCAGGAATAATCAGAGGTAAAATGATTCGATTTTGAGAGTAGTGACCTAATCAGTCCATCCCAGTTTGCATGGACTGACTGGGTAGTAATTATAGGCAGGTGGGGCACAAATGGAGGAGGTGGGTCATGAGGGTATTCCCAGAAAGGGTTCATCTTCCTTGTGACTCCCTCACTCTTTCCCTCTCTCCCTCTGTCTCTCTCCCCTTTCTGGCTGCCATGAATGGAGTAGCACTTCTCCACCATGTCCTTCTGCTATTATGTTCTGCCTCATCTTGGACTCAGAGCAATGGACTTGGCCCACCATGGACTGAACCTCTGGAACCGTGAGCCAAAATAAACTTTCCCTCCTCTAAGTTATTCTTGTCAGGTATTTTGATTACAGCAACATAAAGCTGACTAACAAGCTGGTCTTCATATTTCTGGAAGTAGAAATTAATTGATATTTCTAAAGTAGTAGTATAAGGCAATAAAATAAACCTGGGATTGAGCTAATTCATTCAATGGCTAGCATCTAGTAAGTGACAGGCATTTAATAGACACTGGTGAACACAATTCTGCCCTTACCCTCATGGGAAGAGACCTGTCTCATCTCCTTAAAGAGAGAATTGGATTGAATTTGGGTTCTACTACTTAACAACTATTTTAACTTAGAAGCATTTCTTAATCTATAAAAAGGAAATAGATATCATACAGACAGCAGTGAGATCAAATGAACTAATGTATAGATATCAGTTAGGATGATTTCAGATGCAAGTAACAGAACCCCCAACTTCATAGAGTTTGAACAATAATAAATCATCATATCACATACTAGTCCAGAGGTATCCGAAGTTCCTGGAGAAAATATCAGGAGCTTTGACTCTACCCATCTCTGTATGTTGACATTCTTTCTCAGACTAATAACACTATGGCCACTGCAGTTTCAGGAATTTCATCTGGACACAGTTCCCAACAGAAAGGCCATCCCTTCCTGTGTCTCTTTCTCAGAACCTCTGCTAATCCCCCAAGACTTTTCTTCATGCTCCACTGGCCAGAGCTGTGTTAGATGACCTTTCCTAAACTAGTCCTTGGCAAGGGGAGTGGAAATATCATAATTGGCTCAGATTAGTCAATACTTACCTTTGGAATTGAGGATAGGTCAGTTTGGGGGGATAGCCTCAAAAGAAAAAAATAGATCAAAATTGGAATTCTGTTAGTAGGGAAGAAGGGAGAAAGAGAAGTAGGCCACCAACAATTACCACTTTAGCCTACAAATGCCTGCTACATAGGACTAGTACCTACCCCGGTATTTCTAAGAAAAGTTACTCATTGGTTCTTTCAACTCCATTTAAACCTAACCTACACTGTCTGGTTTGAGGTCAACATCTTAATGCACCTCTTCATTTAGAAATCAAGTCATTTGACAGGTGCCAATGAAAATTTTTCCAATACCTTCAGCTTGACAGTCTCCAGAAGAGAATGCTGGCTCTTTGTAGCTTACTGAAGGTCACACAGCACAGCACCTTGCCAAGTGGATGTTTTGGGATTGGCTCATTCCTCCCTCTGTTTCGAGGCCCCAAGTACCTGGTGTTGCTCTCCTCTGTGTCAGTGGATCCTCCAAACGTTTGCACAACTTTCACTCCACAATTGGCAAAGAGAATCTCCTCTGGGATCAGAGCCCACATAGGCCTGAGGAGCGATGACTCCCAGTCTTGTCCTTTCACTTTACATAAATAAATATGAAAGTAAAACAAAAGAGAGACAGACAAAAAGCAGACTCGCAGACAGAAAACATACGCTCCCTCAAAAGCAAGAGCGAATTAAAGGAGACTGAGGGGAAAACATGCCTCTGTTCGCTGGAGCTCTGAGGACTCAGTATGTTTCAGACTATGTTTTAATGCAAAGATTTGCCACTCACCCTCCTCTTCCTAACAGCCCTCTTTTTAGCAGTTTCTTGGTTCATCTGAAGCAGGAGGATGAACAAAGGCTGGTTCCTTCTCAAGAAACACCCCCTCCTTCCTCATCTCCACACCCCTGCCTTGAGTCCAGGAAACACGTTCAGATAAAACAATTCCAGTTACTGGAAAATCTTAAGTCTTTCCTCTGTGGGTTTACAACAGCCTGGCCTCTGACCCCCCAATAAAAGATATTTACTGAGCAATAACAACACCTATGTTGTCTCCACATTAGGTAAGTTGCTGCATCTGTCTGCCTTCAGATTCCTTAATCACATGGTGGAATAGATTGGTTTTAAAAGCACGTGCATGTATGTATGTCTGTGTGTATTTAAACAACAGAATGTTGTTTCAAATAATAACATTTTTTAAGATAGAGTAGATTTTTCTTTTCATTTTTTGTTTGTTTGTTTTGTTTTTCCAACACAGTTGTGTATATGGTGCTGAGGTTCAAACCTGGGTCCTCATGCATGCCAGGTAAGCACACCAACCACTGAGCCACTGCTCAGCTCCTCAACTAATAACAATTTATGTGGAGCTCCAACATGAAAAGCAAGGTGTTTTGATTAAGGGAGGGTGGGAGTGATGAAGTTGGGGGTATGGTTTGAATGTCCTCTCCAAAACTCATTAATTGCCACTGTGACAGTATTAAGGGGTGGGACTTTTAAGAGGTAATTAAGTGCCTTAAATGTCATTGTCATGGAATGGACTGGTTATTGAGAGAGTGGTCTGTCATAGTTTAGACCCCTCCTACCCACTTTCTCTGTCATGCATGCTCACTTGCCCTTTCACCAGGTTGTGACAGTGAGAAGACCGTTACCCTTTGATGTGGCAAGATGGAGCTTGTGGATCTTGGACTTGTCAGTCTCCAGGACCTGAGCTAAATAGACTTCTATTGTTTATAATTTACCTAACCCATGGTATTTTGTAATAGTAGCAGTGATTGGACTAAGGAGTTTCTAAGGCTCCAACTGGGCCTCTGCACTCCTTGAATCACTGCCCCAAGCCATGGCTTTCCAAGATGGTTTGACAACCACTGGCCTAGCTGTTCTCTAAGGTCCCTTCTCTTTCTTTCTCAAAAAGAAAGGCTGATTCCTCCCTTATAGATTCACATAGTGACACACCAGACCTTCCCTACATGTGAAAGAAATTCCCTTACTAACCCCATTTCTCCTTTCTTGTAAATTTGAAAAAAAAAATGAATAGAGAACAGTACAGGAAACAATACAACTACACCAACCATCATAATCAAAAGATTACAGTTTGACGCATTTGTCTCAGAAAGTAAAGCTAAAGTTCTCTTAGTTCATCTCTCCAAGCCTAATTTCTTCCTCTTCTCCATGGATAAACTCTATCATGACTAAATAATGCCCCCTCCCCAAGATGAACGTGCCCGCCCACTAGCACTGCTGAATATGTTGCCTCACATGATGACAAAACAGATCTTGCAGATGTGATTAAATTAAGCATTTGGGGACAAAGCGATTATTTTAGATTATCCAGCTAGACTTAATCAGAAGGGTCTTAAATAGAGGGAGGCAGGAGGGTCAGAGTCAGAGATGTGACAACATTGCATGAGGTTGGTGGTGATGAAGCAGAGACTGGTGTGATGTGGCTGTCTTCATCCATTTTCTGTGAGATAACAGAATCCCTGAGACTGGGTGATTTATAAAGAACAGAGATTTGTTACAGTTCTGGGGGCATCGAAGTCCAAATTCAAGGGGTGTGAATCTGGCAAAGGACTTCTTGCTACATTATCCCATGTTGGAGAGCATCACATGGTGAGAGAAAAGGTGTGTGCATGCTCAAAGAGACAGAGACTGAGAACTCTCTCTTTTGTCAAGAGCTCACTCTTGTGACAATGAACCTACTCCTGTGATAACAACATTAATTCATGAGGGCAGAGCCCTTTTAAAGGTTTCACCTTTCAGCACTTTTGCATTATTGTTTAAGTTTCCAGCGCATGATCTTCAGGGACACATTCAAACCAATGCAGTGGCTGAGAGTCAAGAAATGAAGGTGGCTTCTTGATTGTTTGATGATGAACCCCTCCTAGTTGTAAGACCATGTTTATTGGAAAAAAGTTTTTTTAAAAAAAGAGAAAGAAATGAAGGTGGCCTCTCAACCTAGGAAAGGCAAGGATTCTTCCCTAGAACCTCCAAAAGGAACACAGCTCTACTGACACATTGTGGATTTTTCACTTCATGTATGTGGGTTAATACATGGGTGCTGTTTCAAGCTACTAAATTTATGCTGATTTGTTACAGCAGCAATTAGAAACTAATACAATGAGTTGGATGAGTTTCCATCTGAATTTGGGAATGGGCAGATTGTCTTTATACTTGGACTAGGTAGATATATAGAAATGGAGAAAACATTTTTTATGTATTTTCTATACTTGCCTGATTTTTAAAAGAATATTCATTTGATATATAAATGTCTAGTTCATCCAATTTAATTCTTTAAGGTATTTTGTTTTACAACTGTATCACAGTTTATGAAGGTCTCCAAAATGAGCATTAGGTTATTTCTATTTTTCACAACAATTAACATCCTTGTACTTATCTCCTTATACACATGACTACACACATACACACACACACACACACACAATAGGCCTATTGCAATATATATCTAGAATTTTCAGATTCTGGTTTTAATCCAGCCTCTAGATTACAGAATAAAGTTCAAAATCCTTAGTATATGTGTCCAGACTACAGCAATTAGGTGTCTCTTAGGAATGGAACAAGAGTTCAGGGGAACAAGGGGGGAGAAAGTTTTCACAGTCACCAAAATTCTTTGATGTTGTCTTAAAAACTTATCTATGCATTTAGCCTTTTCAGGTGGAGATTGAAACCCCACAGTCCTCAGGCCAATACAAACATGTTTTGTTTGGCCCACAAAGCCTTTTAAAAATATGGAAACTTCAATTATATTAAATAATTAAGTAATTTTAGATAAACATCTAAAATTCCAACCTGTCTTGAAAAATTGGATGGCTCAGAAACATTGCTACTGAATCTTCATGTGGCAACTACTGGCAGGAGAAAAGTTGGGCTGCTTCCTGTAAGCAGAGCAATCATTCTCTTGTTCTGTCATGGTCCCCACCTCTCTCTATTGCCTTACACACTGTCCTCATTGCTCATTTTATTTCTCCTGGCATACAAAAGCTTTGGTTCATATATACTATGGAATACTACTCGGCCATCAGAGAAGACGATATTATAGCTTTCGAAGTCAAATGGATGGAGATGGACAGAATTATGCTTAGTGAAGTCTCCCAAGCTCAGAGACTTATGGACCGAATGGTTTCTCTCTTCTGTTGATACTAGAATTTATGTTGAAGCAGTAGGACAGACGGCTGACCTAACAAAGCCTCAAATTGAATGACTTTCAGTGCAACAGGGGTGAAAGCTCCCTGGGTAACTTGGAGGTGTAGAGAAGGGGATGGGGAGGGGGGAGGGTATATGAAGAACTCATAGGAGTCTGGTGATTGGGAAGATGGGGGAACCATCCCAGAAGCTGATGTCATTCCTACACTAGATACCCATTTAACACATGAGTTCTTCTGGGGGAAACGGCAATAGAAGAAACCCATAGTAGCTTATCTGTGCATTAGCATCACCCCTGGTTAACAAAGTTTACACATATTGATTGCTACTGTTTTGACAATGTTTCCCCCTCTTCTGTATCCTGTATCGCTATATACTTCTAATAAATGTGAAAAAA
>PVKS010005880.1:0-82151 GCA_004027875.1 Aplodontia rufa
GTTTAGCGTAATTCCTACCTGCACTAGAGCACATTGCACATTATTAGTAGCTACAGTCATCATGTTGTACAATAGCTCTCATGAACTTATTCCCCTGAGGCTACATTTTGTGTTTGACCAACAGCTCCCCACTTACATCCCCCACCTTGGCTCCAGACCCTGGTAAACACCATCAAATCTTTATTTCTACTCGTCTATTTTAAACTCCACCACCAAGTGAGATCATGCAATATTGTCTCTGTGTGTCTGTTTTCTTTCACTTAACATAATGTCTCCAGGCTCATCCACATTGTCACATATAATAGGATTTCCTCTTTTACAGGCTAAATAGTACCCTAATATGTGTGCACACACATCACATTTTCTTTTTCATCTATAGATGGACAATTATGTTGAATCCATATCATGGCTATTTTGAATAATGCTGCAATGATCATGGGACTAAATAGCTCTTCAAGACATTGATTTTGTTTTCTTTGAATACATAGCTTGTAGAGGGATTGCTGGATCTGCCACTACCCTTTTTAATTTTGTAAGTGTTACCTCTATTGGATCCCTTTTCTAGTCCAATAATATTCCATGAACATAAGCAAACAGAAAAACACAAACAAGAATGCTATTATAATAGTCTATATAACTGAAAACTAACTTTTATTTTTATTTATTTTAGAGAGACTTATATTATTGCACTACTTCTAAAACAGGAAAGGCTTTTGCATTGGTCTCATTTCAGTTCAGTACCCAGTTATCTCTAATGTAGCCAAGTGTCAGAATATTTGGTCAAGTCCATGGAATATACTTTTATTGTGAAATATGGACAGCTGTCATCCAACTTTAATAAAGAATTGAAATTGGAGGTTTTGCTACCATGTGCCCAGCTCAGAAGGCACCACAGAATTTCCTGTGCATAGATTTGAGTCGGGTGTTAGGATTGACCATCTGATCTCCTGACTGCTGTGCCCTGTCACACTCTTTAAGGTGGCTAGATTTTATGTACAGTGTACAGCCTAATGCAGGAGTCTGAGATGGTTCCAGAAACATCACTGTGCTTCCACCATCCAACAAGCCATCAAGTTCTTCTCAGTGCATGAGGGAAAAAAGAAAGTTCAATTTCTTAGAAAAATAAACACTGCTTATATAAAGAACCATGGACTTATACAGCAGTATAAGTTGTTTATTAAAATGTATTAACTTGACTAGAAGAAAGGATTAACTTATTTTCAAATTAAGTAGTTACTACTATGTGTATCTTTTTGTTTCTTTTAATCTATTCCAAGAAAACCAAATTCAAATATTCAGCAATATATTTGAGATTTTTTTCTTTGTGTCGAAATGTGTTGAAGCAAGAATACTTTACAGAAAACACAAACATGAAAGAATAGAACATCAAAAAGAGATGGACTTAGTTGAAATTAAAGATTTCTTCTTTTTGTTACATGCTGTTACAAAATGAAAAGACAAGCCACAGACTAGAATAAAATACTTTTAATACTTGTCAAATGTATCTGGTAATGTATCTGTAACACATAAGGAGTCCTTAAATTCAATAATAAAAAAACAAAAAAATGAACAAAAGACTTTTAAAGATTACCCACTGAGATAATATACAAGAGGCAAATGAGCACATGAAAGTATATTCAGTATCATTACTGGAGAAGCACAAATCAAAACAAAGCAAATAACACTACAGACATGTACGATGGCTAAAATTTAAATAAGATTAATCATATCAGAAGTAAGGATTTGAAAACACTAAATTTTTCATACTTTGCTGGTAAAAATGTAAAGTAGTATAACCTCTTTGAAAAAAGAGCTTTATAATTTCTTATAAAGTTAAAAGTACATGTATGTGAAATACACACTGAAACAGTGTGAACATTCTAGGTGTTTTATGTATGAATCAGTCGTGTGGCGCTCAGCTGTAAGATGCCTATCTTACAATAATTTGTAACAATGAAATTGGAATAAGATGAATTAAGGATTCTGATATGATAGGATTATCAGTTGGTTAACAAGTTATGTCATCATCATTCTTCTGAGCTAACCTTTGCCAAAGACTATTGGGATTTATTTTATTTTATATATTGGAATATACAAAACTAGTTCTATTCCCAAATCTGTAACATGTTTACAATCTCTGTTAAGTTGCTTAACTCTTTTCTGTTGTATAAAACAGAAGGTTTAACATCTTTTCTTTCTCCTAAAGTAGTTGTAAAGAAATAATAACATAACTGTTATGCAAGTTCTTTGAAAAGTTGTTAACGTGGCATCGAATGTTAACTCTTGTATGTAGAAGCTACTCATCTTATTAATTTCACTTATTGTTATTTAGAATTTAAAAGCTCTAATTTGCTTAAACCTGATTATTGTCATTGCTATCATTAATTACTAGGTAACAGACATCACAAAAACTATGCAGTTTAATCCGAAAAAGTAAAAATGAAATAGATGTTACTTATGATTATGAAAATGTGATTTTTTTTAATTTCTTTCATCCTGAATAATAATTATACATAGGATAAATTTGCAAAGAGTATAGAAAATGTTTTATTTAAGTGCTTTAGGACACTTATTCTTCAAAACACTAACATTTTACTACAGTAAAACCTTAACTTTTTTATATATATATAAATGCCTCTTGGGTCACAAGACATAATAATCACTACGATGCTAGTTTAAAATTCTGTAATATGTACCACATGAGAAAACAGGATGTGTCAAAACCAAAATTCTTCTCAAGAGGTGAATGCTAGATGGCTCTTTTGCAATCAGGCTTAAATATTTATTTATCTGTATGCCTCAGAGAATAAATTGGCACATTCATTAAAATCAGTGGAACAAAGTCACCCAATTTATATAGGCTGAACTAAAGTTTGTGTTTTGCCAATTGTATTAATCATAATTAGTAAAAAGAAAATGCTTTAATGTTTTGGCAAAATCCCAAACCCCCACAAATATTACAATAACAAAACTGGCAATTGAATAATGAATTATGCTACATGTTCAGTGTTTACTCAAATTGAAATTCTTCAGCTGCCTTTGAATGCTTATTTCAGTAAATAAAGCTCTGGTCTCAAGAATTTTGAAACTCCCAAGCACATTAACTACCATTAACTATCGTACTGAAAATTTAGTTAAGACATTAACTTTTGTGGTAGTGTATATATGTACCTACATAGCATATGTGTGTGTGTATAATAAGCATGTATATATGTAAAATTTTCAAATTCTAACACTTTTATTATGTCCTAAAACTGTCACTTTAAATGTCATTTCTTCTCATATTGCTATGCACTCCAAAGATAGGAATGGTCTCCCTTTCATCTTTGCATCATTATCCCTACAAATATTTCAATCATTGCTGGAATTCTAAGTGCAAAGAATTTGAGTAAATAACCAATTCTGAGCTGGAAGTTTCTGTTCTGCATACTCGACATAAATTACTGGATTTTATCTTCATACAAATACTATGAGTGTTTATTATTTTTACTAGTTATTTACAAGATTAGGTAAACATCACTATTTTGTATATGCTTCATAGTACTCTCCATACATTCAATATTTATATGGTTAAAATCAATATAATTGTCCCTGTGGAAATAGTTTTAAATAATTCCATGGGTTGAGTTGAGGAAGTATCTCAGAATGTAGAGAAAATACATAACAAAGATGAAAGTAGAAAAGATGATACACGAGGTAGGGGAATAGGGGTCAATTTTAAGACAAGACTGACCACAGGAAGATAAACAGCCTTCTCAATACTGATTTTATGATTTTAATAAGAGTAAACTTCTTGTGTTTACTTCTTATTGTTGCTATAAGAAATAATCATGAATCTAGTGACTTCAAAATACTCTTATTAGCTAACAGTTCTAGAAATGAGACGTATAATAGTTCTCCCAGGGCTGGCCCTTCATAATGCTGGCCCATCCACTTTCTCTCAGAGGACTGTAGGGGACAACATGCTCCTTGCCCCTTTCAGCTCCCAGCAGTGGCCAGTTTTCTAGTCCACAGCCGCATCACCCAAATTCTTATTTCTGTGTCTCCTCTCCTGCTTGTCTTTGACTCACCTGCCCCCCCATCTTACAAGCACCCTTGGTTTTACAAAGGGCCCACCCAGATGTGTAGGAATAATCTCCCCCTCTCAAGACTCTTGATTTAATTACACCTGTAAATCTTTTTCTAGTACCATCTTTACTGGTCCTGGGATTAGGAGACTGACACCTTTGGAGAGCCATTATTTTGTATCAAATGTGGATTTGTACAACCACTAAGACTTGGAGCCATATTTTATTACAACTAGTAAGCTAACCAAGTTTTTCTTTATCAAAATGTAATGGGCCAAATATGTCATACTTGTCCATATCTCAAAGATAAATCATTGAAAACATGCTTTTCTTTGAGCAATGAAGAAAATTGCCACCTCAAAATGATAGCTGTGGGGCTGGAGTGGTGGCTCAGTGGTTACAGTGCTTGCCTGGCATGCGCAAGGACATGAGTTCAAACCTCAGCACCTCCAACAAAATGGAGTGTTGGAGCAACAAAGGCCATGTGAAAAACTAAATAAAAATTGATTCTTTCTCTCTCTCTCTCTCTCTCTCTCTCTCACTGTCCCTCTCTTTAAAAAAATTAAAAAATAACATCCATGGTTTAAACTTTCTTTAACCAGAATGGACTTCACATTGAAGAACTTGTATGCTATGCTTCATGCAATTTTTAGCCTTCTGATTTTGTTTCAGTCCCCAAACTATGAGTGCACTTGTTAGGCTATATCCTTCTGTTCATAGTTCGCTCTGACTTTCTTATTTTGGCAGCTATTAGCAAACAAACAAAACTTGTGATTTCCTATGCCCAGAATTTCTAAATCTTCTTCAGTCTTTCACATTAAGACATTCTTCTCTAAGAATTTCTAAATTTAAAAAATATTTTTTTTCCTCTCAAGTGCACAAGGCAACATAACCAAGTTTTTGGGTGGGGTCAAGGAACCTAAGTGATAACATTCTACATGTTTAAATTTTTGGTAAATCTCTAGCTTCATTGAAGAGTTCTTTTTATTGTTCAAATACTGATATGTGTCAGCTATCTTGTGCACTCTATTGATTATCTTCCCACATACTCTCTTCTGTTCTATTAGTCACAGCAGGTTAACTGCTTTAATAAACAAGTTCAATTCTTACTGCCTCTGTTTTTACTTTAGTGCCAACTGATGTCATGGTCTAGAGCAGATTAGCAGCTTGGGTGCTGCAGTACTGAGCTAGGACAGTTCTCGTAAGCATCACAGTCTGGGTTGTTTAAACAACAAATTGCTGTCTCCATTCTAGGTTCTAGAATTCCAAGACCAAAGCTTGGCCAATTCAGTTTCCAGTGAGGGATCACTCTTCCTGGCTTAGAGATGGCTGCCATCTTTTCCATGTCCTCAGTGTGATAGAAAGAAAGATGTTTCCTTTTTTTCTTTTCTTATTGGGTAATCAATCCTACCAGATGATAACTTCACCTTCAACCTCACTTAATCTTAACTACCTCCTAAAAATCAGGTCTCCTAACATATTCACACTTAGGGGTTAGGGGTTCAATATGTGAATCTCTCTTCCATTGGGAAGTCTACTCTTAGCAGTTTAGATTCTGACTCCTCAATGAGTGTACCATCTACCCCTTCCTCAGAGCTCAGAATCTGTTCAGCACCCTCATCCTTACTGTAGACAAGGAAGGTGAAAAGCTATAAGATGGTTGGAGAATTCTAGATCCTACCTAAGTGCATTGTGTAATACTTCTATCCATATCCCACTGCCCTAGAATTCTATCTTATGATTACATTTAATGTAAAAAAACCTGACATGGACTCAGGCAGAGAAAGAAAAACAGACATTAAAGTACACTAGCAGTCTTTTCCTCTATATGAGACCTTAAAAAGGTACATTTTTAGGAATTCATTTTAAACAGCACTACAAATTAAAATAACTCCAGCAAATATAAGATCAACAAAAGAAATACAATTTATTGTATTTCTATATATTACCAATGAAAAATAAAAATGAAAATAAGTGAACAAGTCCATTGAAAATGGCATAAAAATAAGAAAATCTCAAGGAATGAATTTTTTTTAAAGGGATAGGGAAGTGGGAAAGAGAGAGAATCAATTTTTATTTATTTTTTCATGTGGCTTTTTTTGTTCCTAGAGTTTGCTGCGTATGTGGTTCGGGGGTTTGAACTCACGTACTTGCACATGCCAGGCAAGTGCCGAAACTGCTGATCCATGGCTCCAGCCCTTCTAGGAATGTATTTAAGCAACAAAATTCAAAATCTGTATAGCAAATAGATTTTTTTCTATACACTAGCAATGAGTAATATAAATGAAACTTCAAATTATGAATTTCATTTGTAATACCATCAAAAAGAATAAAATACTTAGAAATAAATGTAAAACACAAGTCCCAAATGTATACTGTAAAAACTACTGATCTATTGTTGAAGGAAATTGAGAAAGGAATATAAATAATTGAAACAATCTTTGTTCTTAAGACAAAATTATAAAAATGATAATGCTCTCCAAATTGATCTACAGATTTTGCAGTGTCAAAATTTCATATGGCTTCTTTGCAGAAATTGACAATCTGATACCATATGGAAATTTAAAATTAGCCAAAGTGATCTTGAAAAAGAAAAAAACTGAGTCTCATTTTCCAATTTTAAAACTTATTACAAAGCTACATTACATTGTGGTAATGGCATAAGGATAAACAATTACACAAATAGAATCTAGTTAAGAGCACAAAGAATAAGCCCTTACATAATGGTCAATTGACTTTGAGCGAGAGTATTAACACAGTTCAATAGGGGAAATATTAGTCATTTGAAAAAGTAATGCTGGGGGGCTAAACTAGTGACTCAGTGGTTCGAGGGCTTGCGTGGTGTGCTCAAGGACAGGGATTCAAGCCCCAGGCCGATAGAAAACTAAGTGTTGGAGAAAAAAAGTCCTGATGAAAAAAAAATTTGATTCCCTATGTTTCTTTTTCTTTCTGCTCTCTCTCTCTCTCTCTCTCTCTCTTCCTTTTCCCCTCTCTCTAAAAAATAAAAAAATAGTGCTGGAATAACTGGATGTCCACATGCCAACAACTGAAGATGGACGTCTCCCATGTATACCACACACACAAAAATGACTCAAATGAGTCGTATCTACATGTAAAAACTGAAACCATAAAATTATTAGAGGAAAACATAGGTGTAAATATTCATGACTTTGCATAAGGCAGTATTCCTCTATGACACCAAAGTTACAAGAACAAAAAAAAATGGTAACTTGAACATACATCATCAAAATAAGAAGTTTTTGCTGCATAGAAATATCATCAAGAAAATGAAAAGACGTAGGCACCATTGTACATACCTATAATCTGGCTCTTCAGGAGCCTAGAGCAGGAGGATACCAAGATACCAAGTTTACAGTCAGCCTTGGCAGCTTAGCAGGACTATCAAAATAAAATGTTTTCTTTTTAAAGTAGGGGAGGACTCAAAGGTATCTCAGTGCTTGCCTAGCATGTGGAAGGCCTTAGGTTTAATCCCCAATATAGCAAAAACCACATATAATCATACATATGTACCACAGAGTGGTATAAAATATTTGCAGATCATTTCTATTCCACAATGTGTAAACAATATATAAACTCACATCTCAATTCAGGCTGTGCAGCCAATATTATCATGATACCAAAACCAGACAGAGACATTTAAAAAAGGCTTACAGTCAAGAAGTCTTAGGAATGCAGATTTTAAAAATCCTCAAAAATATTAGCAAACTGAATAGCACAATAAATTTAAAGGATTGCACACCTTCACCAATGCTCTTGAAAAATGACAGACAACAGCAAGCATTAGCAAGAATGGATGAGAAGAAACTGGAACAACCCTCCATGACAATATAAAATGGTGTGGTTACTTAGTGGAATAGTTCAACAGCTCTCTAAGAAGCTAAACTTTGGGATGGAGTGGTAGTTCAGTGGTTAAGATGCTTGCCTGGCACGCACAAGTACATGAGTTCAAACCCCACCACCATGTACACAACGAAGTGTCAGACCAACGGAGGCCACATGAAAAACTAAATGAAATCGATTCTCTCTCTCACACTCGCTGTCCTTCTCTCTTTAAAAAAAGAGGCTAAACTTCCAGTTACCATATGACCCACCAATTCTCATAAGTAAGTGTCCAAGAGAAATAAAAATATATGTCTGCAAGTTCATGACACTTGTGCACTAAGGTACATGGTTGCATTATTCACAACCATCAAACAGTGGAAATAACTCATCAAATGCTCATTGAACAATGAATGGATAAACAAAATGTGATATCCCCATATGATAGCCTGTTATTTAGCAGTAAGAAGTACACATTATAATACAGAAAAAACTAGAAAATGTTATGCTAAGTCTGTCATTTATGAAATACCACCTGTTAAATGAGTGTGTGTGTAGACTAGGCGATCCCATAATGTGTATTAGTGATTGCCTAAAATTCAGGGGCAGTAGTGAGGAATAGGGATTAAATGAGAGGTGGTGAGTTTATTTGGGGTGGTAATGAGAATTTTCACTTTTACCTTTATATTTTCATATAAAAAAGTGCCTCAGGGTATAATGGTCTGAGGAAAACTCACTTTTCTACTTAGGAATAATTTGATGAACTTCATGATTAAGGAGGCTCATTCTACTGTTCAGGAGATCCTACTTCATAGAGAAGTAAGAATTTTAACCCCTCACTTTGTGTTAATAAGTTGGTGAAATGCTTAGTTAATATCGTGTAGCTCTACTCTATTTTTAATAGAATAAATAAGCACAAATATAAATGTGTGTATAAATACATTCATAAATATACATATATAAAGTCTAGTAACCAATAGAGCAAGAACTTTTATGTTTTAAGCACATATATGTGCTAAACATATTCACATTGAACTTCACCATATAGACAAAGTATTCATACTTACTATTTCATTTGCTTCTTTCAATACTCCTGTGGCCACAAATAACATGAAATATTTTTATTTTCTATGGAAGGCAATAATTTAACATTGATTCATGAATCACCTGGTTACACTTGGTTGAGTTGGGGAAAAGAGAAGATAGCTGGAAATTACTCTCTGAGATCTATTTTTTTTCACGGTTTTCACATTTTAGCTGAAATTACATTTCTTAGAAGCCTTTTTTCTGTAGCCACCAGTTGAGATTTGCAATGGACGGCTGGAACCAATGATTGAAATGGCAGAACCTGGAGAAACTGGGCCATGCCCTTGCTTCCTGCTCCTCCAGGGTCTCTGGTTACCACTGCCTGCTGGGTGGCTGCAGCTCCTCCCCAGGCCCCATTCTCTGCTCTCCAGGAAGCTGTGAGTCAGCCATAGCTTCTGGATTCTGGAAACATCACCTGATCTCATCACCCTTCCAGTCTGAAGTGACAATAGCTTCCTGCTGTTGTTGATTCTGGGTGGCCTTAGTCTTAGATCTTCCAAGCAATTCAACCTTTAAGTTCCATTATTTTTACACCTTCACAATTGTGTTTTGGAATTCACTGATGATGATTTCTTCTGTAAAATTATTAATCCCAGCCCAATTTTACATTTCATTAAATAACATTTTCCATCATTTGCTTAGAATGCTCATAGCTATGTTTAATTGTTGCTTTTGTATTATTGATATAAACTATATTTATTAATTATACTTAGTGTTTCTGTGTTTGAGTTCCTAAATTACTTTTCAAGATATGCCTTTGACTATAATAAGAGAATTAACGTGATAACCAAATATGGTAAAATTGTAGTTAAGATGAAAAATCTAATATAATCCCTATTCTATCTCTAAAAAGTTAAATGACCTTCATCTACTTTGTCCCTGTCTTGGGTTTAAGAGGGACAATGGTTCAAATGACTTATGATTCTATGATGAATGAATGATTTAATATATGAAAAATACAAAGTAAATTTCTTGACACATAAACATTAGTAGGAAGCAGCTATTTTTAAAGTATTACTTAAGAATTCAGAGGAAAATAAAAATTATTATGGTTGAAAAAACTGTGGATTTAGAACTATTTTGGATTACTACTGTTTTGGACTTTCAAATGATTTATATACATACACATGTATATATATATATATATATATATATATATATTCAGAATCCACATATATAATTGTCTATAATATGTATATACACACGCTATTGTATAACACAATTTAAAAACACTTTTCTAAGGTCTATTGATTTTAAACTTCAGAAGCACAAAAACTAAGATGAGTTCAAAATTGTGATGGTTAAGAAGACATATTTCTTTTGAAATGTTTATTTAATTTTTAATTTTTCTGAACTTGCACATACAAATATAAAAATGTTACGTATTAGAAGGGTACCATGTATTGTTCAAAAGATGTATACATTGCATAATGCTTAAATCAGTTTCAACATATTTATTTCCTCACATTATCCTTTCTTTTCGGTTAAAATTTTCGAAATCCTTTCTTCCAGCTTTCTAAGCTGTAGAGTCCGTTACTGTTTTCTGTAGTCACCACGTTGTGCATAAATTCCACCAGAACTTCTTGCTCCTATCCAACAATAACCTAGAACCCACTGAATAACCTTTCCCTTCTATGCTCACTCTCTCCAGTCTTGGGTAACCACCGCTGTACTCTCAACTTCTGTGAGACCTACTTGTTTGGATTCCACATATGAACAAGACCATGCAGTATTTATTTTCTGTCATCAATTTAGTTCACTTAACATAATTAACTCCAGTGTAATGATGTTGGCACAATTGGCATATTTCCAATCTTTTTATGGCTGAGTAATATTCTATTGTATATAGTAACACATTTTCTCCATCAATTCGTTAGTCAATGGACACTTAGGTCATTTCCATTTCCATATTATAACAAAATTATTTTCAAAGCATTTGCAAAGAAGAATTTTACAAATGCAAAATGTGTTCTTCAAAAACACAAAAAGTTCTCAAATAAAAAGTATTTTATTACCTTGAATCTACTATAACATTAGAAGCTTCAGATACACTGAAAACTTTGTGAAATATAATATAAATTAGGTAACATTTTACATATTTTTTCTAGGTGAGCTAAATTAATGCACAATAGTCCTGATTTGGTCATCCTGATTCTTTAATCAGTTTCAGTATTGTGTCTATAAAGATCCCTGTACATCTATAGCAGTTTCTTGAAAACACATATGCATACACATGTACACAACAATGAATTCAGTTCCTGAGAAAGGATAAAATTTGTGTGAAACAGGGAGAAAGAAACAGTTTTAGGGACAAGGCTACAAAGAGAACTAGACAAAAACAAATTCTATTCTTCCTGTGTCAAAAACAAAGTAAAAGTATTAATGACAAGCATCTACATAACTATGAAAATTTGTACTCATTGCAGGAACTATTACAGATATCAACCTTCAAAGAAACTTTAACTTTCAGTCATTGGAGACACTCATGTAGCTGTGCAAGCTACAGCTGACTTCCACATTGTTGAAACAAGCATATTCTGCTGATCATTCCAAGTATACATTATTCTAAAATCATGTTTCAAAATTCAGCCAAAATGGAATTTGAGAGAACATTATGTCAATATTACTTCTTGCCTCAAATGCCTCAAAATCCCTAGGTCCCATATCAGAAGAGTCTGCACACGCAGGATGAGGTTTAGAAGATATATAAAACAAAAACATTCACTGGAACAATAGCCATTCTTGATTTGCCTTTTATATTGTACCTACTACATTTCTGCCGAGTTAGAACAGGGCTCTGTAAATGATCCACCACACTCCAAGCCCTAGGAGTCTTTGTGTGGAATTCAAGATGTTAATATTTCCTTTCTAACCAAATTAACTCCACATGTTTTCTGCTGCAACGAAACTCTTTCCTGTGGAATTAGGCATGGTCTGACTCACTGTTTTTTGAGCACAACAATTTAATTCGGAGTAGTCTTTATTTCACAGATCCTCAGGCTCCTAGTCTGATTTATATTGATTGAGAATGTTCTACATGTCAGACCATAATTCTTGCTTATGATATTGCTACTCCTAATAACAATAAAGTGAAACTACAATCCCATTCTGAATATGAACGTAAACTCACTCAACTAAGAGGTAACAGCAGAGATTCAAACCCAGCTCTCAGGGCTCTAAATCCAATGCTTCATAAGTCATTATTTCTTCTGAAAGCAGTCTGTCACAGAGGCAAATAGAGATCACCATGATTTCTTTGAGCTTAGGACCAAAGCGCAGAAAGATTATTAAAATTTCAAAGTTTAGATGAGTCAGAGTTTGCTCTACAACCTGGCTCTAGGAATTCCCAGTCTTGCGTCCAGTTTCCTCTGTCACGCCATTCACTTGAGGAAGACCCAGATGATGCCTATCTCAAGACTCTATAGACTTCTTGGGCAAAGAGGAAGTGTAACAAAAGGGGATAGAAAGGAGACAGGCCAGAATAGAAGTAAAAATACTTGAAGAGCAACATCTATGTTGTATTTATTTTTATAACCCTATCCCTAGCACGGTAATTTAAACATATTGAAAATAGACATTTGATAATTCTCAGTTAATAATACCTAAATAAATAGGTAAGTTCAATAAAAATAATCCAAGGAGCATTTGTGCATTTTATGCGTTTATTTTCATACCAAAGATCTTGTTAAATTATTATAAAGTTAGGTGCTCAACTCTTTATAATAATGTAGTGTCTGCATACCTTAGTTTAATTCTTCCCACTTTATTTCAGCTGTTACAGCGAATTTCTTTTACTACTCTGGGCTTAATTTTCGTGTGTGTTTGAATATAATAAAGGGGTTAAATTAATTGAATTTTAAAATATGTTAAATTGGAGTACACCTTCCGTCGCCTCGCTTTCTCAGAGGACTTCCATTTGCAGGAGGATGATCTGGTTGTAATTTGGGGCCATATGCAATTTTCAACAATATTATGTGTGTGGCCTCAAATACATCCAGCAGGCTGGTAGAGGGCAACAATGAAACAGCATGGAATATTTAATATTTACTAACACCCATGTATTTTTCACATATTCTTTCTTTCAGCAAGCAGTTATTGGAATACCTCTATATGAAAGAGCTGAATTAGAAAGAGGTTCAAACTGTAATGCCTGATATTCTAACAGCATACACAGCAGTTATTAAAGAAGTAAAAAGAGTGTTTAATCATATCTCGCAGTCAGCAGGGAGAGTTCACAAGTAGATTTGGAAAGTGGGAGTTCACTGAGCAGCAAAGAGAAGGACCAGCCCAGCCAAGGGAGCAGCCTATCACAGGGTCTGGGGGGCATGCCAGGATTCTCAGAACAGCTGGTGCAGAGCCAACTAGGGAGACGGGAGGGCCATGAAGGTCAGCAGGCAGGGCTCTGACCTACAGGGCTCTCTGTGCCATGCTATGTTGGTGGATTCTATTTTGAGTAATAGGCACTCACTTAAAAACTTTTGAAAATGAGTGAGAAGATTATATTTACGCTTTAGGAAATCTATATGGCAGCCAGCTAGTGGAGGAGTGAGGAATTCCTCGCTGAAAAAGAATACAGTTATTCCAATGGACAAAGCATGAAAGACTGAAGGTCTGGACTGTGATTGCTGGACTGTGATTGCTGCAGTGGGACCGTTCCAGGAGAAATGGTGCCACATACAGCGTTCTTCAAGTTTCTCTTCAAATGCCATACTGAAGAGGAACTTAGGGTTCGTATTGAAATAAATGTTCTCAAACAAAATGGTGAATAAATAACACCTCATCTATGTAATTAAAGCAATGCTTTGAGGAAATATTGCTGAGGTGTTTTCTGGGTGACATGAAGTTAGTGGTTACAGATGGCTTAAACCAGAAAGACAAGCAACAGAAGCCTGGATGGAAAACTCACTGCAGATACATTTCTCTAAAAATAGCACCTGTTGTCCTTATTAGCTCTAAGCTACTTCTTGATTTGTTTGATTTTGAAGAAAACAAATAAATTTCTTTGTTTTCTAATTTGTTCCTGAATCATTATCCATCAATTTTCTCTCTCTACTGTAACATTTTTGCATCATTGCTATCCTGCCCATTGCTCAGGACCTACAGAACATGTACATAAAAGAGCAAAACTACAGACTGCCTCTGATGGCTCTTTCCTCTAATAATGCCTTTCATGGTATTCCAGAACTTCCATGTACATTCTAGAAACACCCATGTGAATGTAAATAACATCAGTCCAGTTCCATTTTATTTTGTCCACAAGGTGGACTTTTTTGTAAATATGTATTTGGTACATTTAGTTCCCCTATCTATAAAGAGTTAGAATAAAAAGAGTAATTAAGTACAAACCAATAAACATGACTTCTGTAAATTGGAAATGAATTTGAAAAAAATGTTCTATCAATAAAAATAATGGAACTCTATAATTAATATTTATGTAATACCTTATATTCCAAAATATTTCTAGTTTTAAGAAGGTTAGCTAGGCATGGTGGTGCACATCTGTAATGCCAGTGACTCAGGAGGGTGAGACAGGAGAATAGCAGGTTCAAAACCAGCCTCAAAGCTTAACAAGGCCTTAAGCAACTTAGCAAGATCCTGCCTCGAAGATAAAATATAAAAATGTCTAGGAATGTTGCTCAGTGGTTAAGCACCCCTGGTTTCAATCCCTCCTCCCAAAAAACAGGCTAGACAAAGCATGGTTTAAATGATTAATATTATATCTTCAAAAGTATTTAATCATAAGTATTTTCTTATCTTGTTAATCGCCCATACACACTTGTCAGAATCAAATCTTTTTAAAGAGATTGTATTTATTTGTCTCTTTCATTACTATTTCAACATGGCTTGGGTCAACATTTTTCCCAAAATAACATTGTCCATAAATTTTTCAAGCTCAACAGAAGTTTTTTAAATCTTCTGTAAATATCCTTCAGTCTATATTTCTGCTTCTATTAATAATATTCACGGACTTTGAAAAAAGTCCTCTTGAATCAAAACAAATCAGTAAAGATATATACCTTCCATTTCATCATCTGATGATGACAAAATCATATCTTCCTATTTTATGATAATTTAACTTGGACATGCCTCAATAATTTAATTTGTTTCCTATCACAGGTAGACCTCTAATAATATAACTACATTTTATGTTTGTCCTTCATTTGAAGTTGATTATTTTCATCAGGTCCTATTGAGTTACTCATTCTGAAGTCTGGGTAATGATGAGTTTACTGAAAACCCATTGTCTCATTGTACTGGCTACAATAAAGTTCATGATCGCAAACATGAAATTTCAGATGTCATCCTGCTTCAGAGAAGGCAAGATAAGTGTACTCTTAGGAAGACATTCTCCATTACTTACCTTGTGTAACACTGGCCACGTAGCATCTTGAAGATCTCCAGGACCATCTAAGCTAATTTGTCTCCCATGAACTTGCATGTCAAAGACTTGTCCTCGGACATAGCAAAGGGAAAAGAGAATTGTGGTCCTCATTTTTTTCTCAAAAATGCACACCATTTACAATTCGTAATACTGTACATCAATTCAGGGTTATCAAAGTCATTAAAAAATGGTAGAAACCTATATTATTTTTTTAAAGTCCTTGTTAAAGTTATATTTATAATGCTTAATAATATTATAATCTTCTATGATTATATTATACAGGAAATCCATATATGATCAAATCTTTGGGTAAAATATTTCTGCTGTTTTTGAAATGTTAATAGCCTTGTTCTGTAAAAGATAATTTTCATAAAATATAGCTTGTTATTTAGAAAACAAAAGAATTATGGTGACCGTTGCTAATTCTGAGTTCATATGAGATATTCCCTGAAAAGAACATAAATAACATCAATTCATAAGGCCATACTCTTGTCTGTGGAAATCTATCAGCTGAACTTCCTCACAATGTCATTTAGAAGAAAGCAGCAGATTGTAGCTGATACTTATCTAGAATTCAAGAGAAACAAAAATAAATAAGAGTGCGTAAAAAAGAATAATCTTTGCTCTGTTTTCATTGGATATAGAGCTTCTACTGGACATGGTGTTAAATGAACAGGGTGGCTATGATCTATCCTTGCTGTGTTTCTTGGTATCCAGAAGTGTGCATGTTTGGTCCAATGGCGATCTTCATAGAACAGGTTTTAAAGTCCTAGAAATCTCGTGACTATATTGGATGCAGATTGCATTTATAAGCACTCATTAATGAGAGTTTAATTACCCATGGTTTAAGTACAAACAATAAGGCTTAGACACAATAAATGAATATAGAATGTACTTCTTGGACAATACAACTTAGGTAATTTATCATTATTTTCCTCATTCCTTCTTTGGTTTCCAGAAAACACTGAGACAATTGTCTAGATGTAATTTTAGTAATTACCTAGGAAATTATAACACACAGCTTTTCACCATCTTCCTGATATGTTCTTTGTGTTTCTAGCTCTACTTTTCACTATCCTAAATTAATATTTTTCCTATTTTATCTTATTATCTAATTTCTAATAAATTGCTTCAATTTATTTGTAAAATCAAAACAAACATAATCAAACTTGTTATAGTCAATACACAATATAAGAAATACACAATTATAAAAATATGCTACTCTTTCTTTGCTTTTCTGCTTCTTTAGAATGATTCAGCAGAAACTTAAATTAAGATGGTATAGTGAAGGGATTGGAGAGGTGGCTCAGCAGTTACAGCACTTGCCTTGCATGCACGTGTACGCTGGTTCAAAACTCCAGCACCACGTACACAATGAAGTGTCCAAGCAATGAAAGTCCATGAAAAACTAAACATAATTGATTCTGTCTTTCTTTCTCTCTCTCTCTCACTGTCCCTCTCTCTTTAAAAAAAAAAAGGTATAGTGAAAATTAGAAATACTTTAATAAAAAGACCAATCCTCTATATCTTATTAGTTGTTCTTATAGAGAAGAATATCTCAAAGTTGCTACACCTAATAGTGATTAAGACACTATACAACTGAAAACAGGGGATTAAATCAGCTTTATCTTCCTCCTTGTTCAGTTAACAATCCAACAATCAGCTTTCCACACTGAATATGTTTGGAGATAAAACTATGCACAAGTTAGAGACAATCTCTGTGACTGAACACTAAACTTTTGATATCTCCCATGAAGAAATGACTGTCCTGAGGACAGAGATTTCTTAGTGAGTACATAATTCGTATAATATAAATTAATATTTTTAAGTGAGGAAGAGTGAGAGAGAATCAATTTTATTTAGTTTTTCATGTGGCTTTCATTGCTCTGACCCTTGGTTGTGTATGTGGTGCTGGAGTTCAAACCCACATGCTTGTGCATCCCAGGCAAGCACCAAAACTGTGGAGCCACCGCTCCAGCCCTAAATTAATATACTTAATAGAAAACTAGAACTTTAAAATGCTCCAGCCTTGCTTCTTTTGACATTCTTCTCTCATCCTACTCCAAAATTTTTGTAAATGAACAACGTGGTAGAGGGGACACTTATTATTTTTAAGAATATTTCTTAGTTGACTATCCTTTTATTACAGAATGCATGCAAGGAAGGGTTTGTCCCAGTGTAGCCGTTCAATGAATTCTATCTGCTTTTCTTGGTATGCTAGACAATATCCTCTTTCTTACTTCATGCTTGAGTGGTAACTTGCTCATGTAATGTTCTTAGGACATTTTTTTCTTTTCTATTGTCTCAGAACATTTTAGACAATTTTGTACATTTTCTTTTGTTTATAAATATGGTTAAGATAATATTTTTTCTTATAGTTTTCTTGCTTTTATGCCTTGATGCCTGGGAGATATTTTTAATCCTGGAAGAATAATAACTATTCAGAATATTATATGTCCAATACCAATGAGGTTTCATTTATATTTTCTGAAATATTGTCTTCCTTTTTTTGACATGAAAATCAGTCCTTAATGTAAAGGAAAGTTCTTTTTATTTTATTTTTCAGTGCTGTTTTCTTTTTCATCCATCTCAGGGGTTGTAACTATCATTAAGTAAGATTGTATTTTTGAACAAGTAGTACTTCTACTTTTTTAAACCCTTTTTAAATTTATTTTTAGGTACTCTAGTAACTTAATATTTCCCCCACCTCAATAATTTGATATCTCTTTTTTCTTGACTTCACACTTTCTTCTCACCCCTTCACATATATATTTTTAAAAGAGTGAGAGAGAGAATCCATTTTATTTGTTTTTTCAGTTGATTTCAGTTATTCTGGTGCTTAGTTGCGTATATAGTACTGGGGATCAAATCTGCGTCCTCATGCATGCCAGGCAAGCACTTGACCGCTGAGCCACTGCTCCAGCCTCCCCTCGTATTTGAATATTTGTCTTGCTACTACACTAAATTTGCATAATAGCTATCTTCACTTCAAATTATATCATATGATGCTTTATTAGAGCTGGTTCTTTCTCTTCCTCTTTCTTTTTGATAGATTGAAGGCAGCATGTCAGAATGGAGGGACAGCTTGCCTAGGGCTCTGTACAGGTCTGACTGGACACCTGACCTCTTGCTTCTCTTCCAAGTTTGATTGCCTGCCTTTTCCATTCCAGTGTCATCTCCAGTCTGCAAAGACTGTTCCTATTTCCTACACTTCTGTAGCACTTATTATTCTATAAAAATGTATTCCAGAAAATGGGTAACTTTGATGATACTTAGTATTTTGACAAATATTCTGCAGTGGTAATAAGAGGCTTATATTTTTGAAGATTCATTCTTTTTATCAAATTTCCTACATTCATATCACCTCCTCTTCCCAAAATTACACTTATGCACTATTTATCATCCCTGGAAAACACATTCTATCTTATTTATTAGAACTTTGATGGCTATTATAACAAAACATTCAAATAATGCAAAACATGTATATGCAAAAAAAATAATTCATTAATGTTGTAATTGATCATATATAGCTTAATTAATTCAAACAAGTCAATTATTGCAGCTGAGAACTAGCTGGAGTAGCTTAATGTAATTGCTTAAATTTACCCCAAACCTCTTATTTTGTTTTGCTCCATAAATTGAAATAAAGTTTAGTAGTAAAGTTTGAGTAGTAAAGATAACTCACAAAAATATTGATGAAGCAACACTTATGAAATCAACATTTCACATACTTTCTAATAAATCACATTACTCTTAAATCTTATTTTAAATATATTTAATTTTTGTAATGTTGGCATAACATAAAATAAATAAAACTTAAATTTTATTGTTCT
Source organism: Aplodontia rufa (assembly GCA_004027875.1). Classification (NCBI taxonomy): domain Eukaryota; kingdom Metazoa; phylum Chordata; class Mammalia; order Rodentia; family Aplodontiidae; genus Aplodontia; species Aplodontia rufa. Next base: position 19,209 of record PVKS010005880.1, read on the forward strand.
TCTAAATCTAAATAACTAACCCTGTCTGTAAAGTGTAAGGGGTAGCCACTCTAGTTCCTTTCAAGTATCTTTTTAATATATGAATTTTTCCTTTAACCCACTAATCACAGACACACAGAATGTTTCAAATACAGAAGAACATATTTGAAGTAATGAGAACATTTTAAATATCTTTAATCCATTTGTTGGAAGGTTCATAAGTATTATGAACAAGCAACTGAGATTACAAAATAAATATAATCAAGCATAAGATTACACTCTATCTCATCTGTGGAAAATTCATCTAACCCTGTAAAGAGCAGTATTAGACACAATTTCATAAACCAACTTTCAAAAAAAATTCTAGGACCAAATGATACAGACCTAATTGAGATATTTGCAGCAGCCATTGCTAATATTTTTGCCCAATGTCCATTCTTAATTTCTTTCTGTTTTTTAGTCACAGAATGTTACTTTTCTGTGAGGTTGGAGTATGTCCAGTTAAGAACACTTAGCTTCAGGAAATCTGATGCCACATGTCATCTTTCTGACCAATGTGACTTAAGAGGAAGTCACTGAGCATACTTCCTGCAAAGGTGGTGGGAGAGGTAGACTTCCTTGCCAGTTGCAGGTTGGCCTTTGACCTTTTTCTCCTCTTTCTTCCTTTAGAATACTTGACAATATGCTGAAGAAAAGAAGCCTGAGGCTGAAAGCTGCATGCTAAGTATGACTGACCAAAAAATGGAAAGAAAGAGCAGTTATCTCACAACAGCCTTGAATGCTCTATCTCCTGGCTTTGGTTATGGGTGAAAAATGCATAATTTTCCAGTTCAGCCCCTCCTGCTTATCAAGTTTCCATTATCACATGTCAGTCAAATGTAGTCTTGACAGGAAAGTTTACATCGATTTGCTTAGAATAATTTTCCATTTCTGATTTATAAGTAGCACTTATATAAACTTTGAAATGAAGACTTATCATTGCTTTCTCTAATTCCATCTTTCAACATTTGAATTTTACTGATAGTGTATTACAATATTCTCAATGGAATGAATTCAAGCTGAAACAAATTATCTGATTTTAAAACTTCAATTTGAAAAAGATTGTGTGCTATTAAATATGTAATGATGACTATAAATTGTACCAAGAACTTCTGCTTTTCTGATTCAGTTTATTACCATTTGAATTAGACCCTAATGACGATTCCTTTGGATAAGTGCAAGGGATGGGAGGGAATGGCATAAAACTTATTCATTCACACGGTGATCATTGAGTGATGACTGCGGCGTTGTGCAGAGGCTGAGTGATGAGCAAAAAATTCAAGGAAGCACCACTGAGACATAGACTATCATTTTTAAAAGTTCTTTCTTCATAAGGGCTGATCACTGTGACTCATATCTTTAAAACTACGACTTGTTCTGTGCCAAAATGCAGCCTGGTAAATGCTAACAACGCAGCAGTAATCGTGATTTGGATGTTCTTCCTGCCTCTGGAGCTTTTCAGAGAAGCACAGGCAAAAGTTAGTGATTCTATTTCTCTATTCTAACTATGAATTTCCCTTTAAAATTATAAGCAATTAGTAAAAATAACCAATATATCTGAACCTGTCATTGTAATATGGATTATTAAGCTGCACTAGTTAAGTTATGTACTATACTAAGCTAGTAAATGCCATAACAATATGACCCAGGGCAATGTGATGGTAGAGACATGCTTCCATCAGCAGGAAGTACATTTTAGCCTGGTCTTTAGAGAGGAGCATACCTTGCCCATTGCCAGGTGGTAGCAAAAGGCAATTTCAAACAGTGTAGGAGCATGCAGAATCACAGGTTCTCCAGATCAATAAGAAACAGAGAACTGCAGGACAACCCAAGCAAAGCAAGAATCTGATGTTTTCACAGGCAACTGGGGAATGAGGTCGGGGTGCCGGTAGAGAGGATTCCTCCTTTGCAATCTAATTAATACAGACTTTGTTACTTAGAACACAAATTGAGCAATTGCAGACAGATAATGAGTAATAGCTCTATAATATTTAACATTCCCAATGGGAGGACTGAATGTCTCCTTGTTAACTGGTATCTTCTCTGAGAAGAATAAAACAAGAACAGGGAAGCAAGAGAGTTTCAGGCTTATCCAGACTAGAGACTGTGTGTGTTCTCTTAGCCATCCCTTGCTAAGGGCTTTACCAAAGAGGAGAACAAAGGCATCAAGTCAAAATTCTGCTGTGCCTTATTTTACCTTATTCTATGTCAACATCATTCATTTATTCTTCAATAAAGTAAATGTGGGTTCTATTTTGCGGATCATGTTCCGTCATATCCATAGAATCCTTCTGTTATTTTCTTTAGGCTTACAGAAAAGTCTTTTCCAGATATTGGGTGAGTCCTGACTCACAGTTAACACTAACATTATGATATGCTCAATCAGAAAAACCAACAGAGCAGAGGCTTCTCCAAGGTTATCCATCAATGAATCTTATTTATCTAAGCATGACACTTATTCCTGAAGCTCTTTCTGCCCACATACTTCATTCTCCTGATCAATGAAAGCACTGTGCAGAAATTAAAATCAATATAACTTTTGTTTTATAATGACGATCCTGAGATCCAAAAGCCAAAGAGCCTAAGGCATATAGTATTTCCATTGCTGAATTTAGAAGAAAATCTAATGCCTTGGCTGCCAGAAGTTATTAGCACACTGAGATGGGAGGAAAATTTGGATATCATTTTTATAAGAAAATAAAACTTCTAAATCCTCAGCTACATTTAGATTTCCTACCATTGTCAAAGATTTGTTCATGAAAGCAATTTTAGAATTCATATCTTTTGAAAATATCACAGCTTTAAATCAATCTGCTTTACCCTGAATATTTATATACTGAAAGACTTTAGAAAGAATTTTGACAGACACCATGCCATAGACGGGTGGATTGTCACATAGACTTATTGCATGAGCATTTTACTTGACTTTCTCGGTGATGCATACTGATATATTTGGAAATGATGAACAAAGATTGAAAGAAAAGGGATTCCTATATTTCTCTTAGTTAACCATTAAGTCCGAATCAAAATACTATATATTATGCTTTGCAATTAATCAAATTTCACCTATATCCAAGAACATTTTTTTAATATTTTTTAAAAGAGAGAGGGACAGTGAGAGAGAGAATCAATTTTGTTTAGTTAACAAACCAGCTTAGCAGTTGTCACCTCAACATTTTAAATTTTGAAACAATCACAAGTTTACATATATACTTAATAAAATTATAAAAATAATTTTTCCTGAATTTTTTAGAAGTAGCTAACCTGGGGCCGGAGCAGCGGCTCAGCAGTTACAGTGCTTAACTGTCCTGCGTGAGTACGTGAGTTCCGGCCCTACTACCAGGTATGCAGAGAGTTGTCTGAGGAATGAAAGTCACATGAAAAACTAAATAAAAAAATAGCTTCTCTCAGGAGCAAATGCATATCATATTGATACTTTATATGCATCTATGATTGTACAATAACTCAACTCCTTAATAAAAATTTTTAAAAAGAAAAAAATTGCTTCTCTCACACACATTGTCCTCCCTTTCTTAAAAAAAAAAATAAAATTAGCTAACCTGATATTTTATCACTTTCAAATACTTAAATTATACTTGTATGTATTTTCTACCAAAATAAAGAAAAGGTAAGGAAGGAAGAAAGGAAGATACATATTGATAACGAAAATAAAGAATTCAGTGATGATGTATTTCTACCGTCTGTGCTTAGATCTATCCTAGTCTTGCCAATTAGCCCAATGATATTCCACACAGCAAAAAGTCCAAATCAGAACAGCTTTTCAATGTCATTGATTTTCATAATCTTGAACTCTTGAATGTTTCAAGCATGACCTTTTGTAGAATTTCTCTCTAAGTAGATTTATCTGTTGCCTTTTTTTAAACCAGATTCAGGTTAACTTTGATCCCTAGGCTCACAGAAAAAAATACTTTAGGTTAGTATTTCTGCCAGACAAAACACAGAAGGGGCAATGTATTCTTTTATTCCATCAATTCTGAACAATTTTGATTGGTTCCATTACTAGCCTCCCATTACCTTTGTTACTTGATGAAGCTAATGTGCACTAGACCTTTCTGCTATATTCTTAAACCTCTTACACTAAGTATTTGGTGTAAAGTAAACATCTAGTTCCTCATCCATCTTTCGATTTATTCATGTGTTTATTTATACCAATACTTGGTTCATAGCTTCCAACCTTTACTAAAGGGGTTATAATTCCTTACTGTCACTTTTTATTTTGATCTTCAAGAGACCCCAATGTGGGCTAGCGATGGTTCTCTCAATGGATGATTTTAGTTTGTGCTAGGTGGCTTACCGATATGAAATATTTTAAATGGCTATAATTTTGAATTTATCACTTATATTATAAATCTACAAAATCTGCCACTAGGGTAAACATGACAGATAATATTGCTTCCACAACACATATTTGTTTCTTTATCTTTCCTTCCAATCTTACTTGATTTGGGTCCTCAAATTGTCCAACCCTAGGTAGAAAATTTATGCATCCTGTTGGATCTCAAATGGGGCAATTCCTATTTGCAGGGTATGGAGGGAATGCTGTAGATGCATGTTTGATTTCAAGATGATTCGGAAGAGCAGCTAACTTTTGGTAAGCAGGATATGCAGCAACCCATCATATTGAAGGGTTGTCCTATGGAAAAGACCTCCATGGAGAAGCACCCGTCTAAATCTGATGCTTTAATCCATCCTCCATTTTCCCAGTTTCTCTCACTTTTTACACATGGCCACGGAACCCACTTCTGACCAATGAAACCTCAACAGAAACACGGGAAGAAGGGAAAGCTATTTGTTTCTAATGAAAGACAACAGTCTTAGAAGTTACCACCGTGCTCATTTCTTCCTTCAAGAAACTAAGGATCTTATGGCGCTGGGAATATAGCTCAGTGGCAGAGCGCTTGCCTAGCAAGGCCCCGAGTTCGGTCCTCGGCCCTGGGAAAAGAAAAAGAAAAGAAAAGAAAAGAAAAAGAAACTAAGGCTCTTAAAGAAGCATTGGTGTTCAAGAGAACTGTAGAGGCACTGACCATAGCATGGTTGAAGAGCAGCCAAAGCCATCCCTCCCTTGCTCCAGTTACGGGAGAAAATGAGTCCCTGTTTGGTTAAGCCACAGAAGAGAGTTTTCCTGTTAGTTTCAGCACAACACATTCTTAGAGAAAACTATGGTGTTTTTATTTTGAGAAGATTAAATTCAAAGGAATATTTCAAGGGAAGTTTGGCTTCAAGGGATCTTCTGCTTGGAAAAGATGATTATAATTTTCTATTTCAATTAGCCTGATGATCCATGTTGGATGGAGATGACAGAGGAAGGAGGAGAGAAGAAGGGGGAGGGTGTCCTAGTTTGGTACATAATGCCAGCAGGCATTCATTAAAAGCTTATTGAAAGTCGAATGCCTCAAATGCTGCCTCTTTGTATCCATTTGGCTTAGTGTCCGTTAGGGTCATTGTGTATCAGATAATGCCTTGTAGCAAGGTTAAGGATTTTGTCTCAGGTCAGAAAACATGTGGTGATACCAGTTCCTAAAGCATTGATACTGAGCATGATACACAGCTGCAGATTCCTCATTTAAATTAAATGAATACTATTTGTAACCTAATATGGATGTATAGATTAAATGAATAAAACTTTACAATTCTGGGTGCAGTGCAAAATGTAGGGTAAATGATCAGTTAAGAAAACTTACACTAGTAATGTTTCATACTATCTACAAATTGTGATGCTTTGATTGATTACTTTGGGCTATAACTTTTTCCTTGGATAGTGAATATACGAACCATGAGAAAAATATTATACAGCAAATATCACATGATTCAATAAAATTATCGAATTTTTTTAAAGAAACTTCATGTATTCAAGTTTTCTAGTGATAATTTAAGGCAATTGACTTGCATTCCGGTGTACAACTTGTGAATCTATGAATTTGTGAATAAAGTTATCACAGAAATATAATTCAAAAATATATTTATAGAAGACCTTAAGAAAATATTTAAACGGAATAATATCTTTCTATGAATTTTCCTTTGTTGACTCAGAATATAATACTATGATGTTTTAGCTCTCTAATGGAGATTTCACTTCCATGACAAATAAGTTAAATTATTAATTCCTCAGTAGGTCTATCAATTTAATGAAAGATCAAAATTCTATGAAATTAATTACAAAATAATGAAAGGACAATCTTATCTTGTGGTGAATGTTTACTGAGAATAATACAACTAATACACTATAAAATGCTTTCTATTAAACCTATAGAAAATATTTTCTATAAAAAGCTTCATAAAATGAATTATGTTGTGCAGAATGATTCAACACTGAAACAGTGGTTTTCTCAAATAGGAGATGTGACAGCATAATCATTGCAGCTTAACAAGATAATATATTTTGAGGCCTTTTGAAAAATCTATACTTCTTCAGCGTATTTACAATTGCCACAGTCTATATTCAGTACAAGATCACACTGTATTTTTGAATATCTGCTTCATTACAATGATAAGCTATTGAATGAAATTTTAAGCAAAGCACCATTCAGGCAATGTAAATGTAAGTTTTACATCAATGTTCATTGAATCACAGTGCTTGTGTAGCTGAGGATAAAAGATAATATCAACTTCTGAGGCTTACAATAACTATATAACAAATATGCATACTTTGGCATCTCTTTCAAAAAAGAAAGCATGACTACTAATAAGCAGGAGTAAATTCTCTTCCTGAATCTTCTTAGTGGAAATATGTTTTGTCGCTAATGGCAATCTCTTTTTCTTGCTTGTCAGTCAATGCTTTTCATTTTATTAATCACTTTGGAACTCTCTTATCATGCTTTCGTGTTCTAATATTAAGGCTATTTTTTAATCTAAATTCCTTTTGCTTTGAAACATGTGTTCTCCATGAATGTATGTGAACGTTTCTCAGTATCATCATTACCAATGAAAGATACTTCATTAAGTAACAGAAATATATGTTACAAGTGTAACGTATAAAGTTACATACTGGAGTCATACATTAATATAATAGAAAAGGAAATGGAAAGCATTTGGAAAGTCACTGGAGGTGCTTCAGGGAGTTCAACCTTATTTCTACACTAATCCATGAGATCTATGGATGGAGGTACTGTGGTCTCCTCTGTCCATTTAGTCCTGAACTCCAAGCCCAATGGCCACAATATAACAGAGGATCAATAAAGTTTCATCAAATTGAATTAAATGGATCCCATTTGTATTCTCAAAGAACAAATGTTTAAAATTTAAAAACTTGCAAATTACACTTCCACAGAATGATCCTTCAAGTACGTGTGAGGATCTTTCGTGGTTTCCTAAGAATCTTCTTCTGGCAGAACATTGTCCTATTTGCAAACTCCGTTCTGTTTGGTAGCTCATCTTCAGATGTGTTCCTCTGCCAACACCATATAATGAACAAACTTCTGCTATGCTTTTCCTTTGCCATCAGCATTGTATTACACACATGATGAAGCTTAAGGTCACAGTAGATTGATGATATAAGGTTTGCTAGAAAAAGTTACACTTGAGCAATAATTTGTATGCTGTGATTAAACTATTTGAATTATACATGTGTGTGCGGTCAGAGAATGAAAGAGAATGTTCAGCAATTAAGATTATGTAATGCTAATGACATTATGATAATTTTTATATTTACTGTTGTTGCAAAAGCATTATAATTAAAGTAAAAACAATTTCTCCATTTTTGGCAACTACTTTACATTATTGATTCACATGCCACTTGCTCTCAACCAAAAGTCATTTCCTTTGTGCAAATAAACTGCACTTAGTCTACATCTTTCCACCTCTTGGATATGTGTAATTAATGCTTTTGATCTAGTATGTGATTTTATTATTTGAAGTTTAAGATTGAATATTCTGTCTTCTTTTATTCTTATACATTCTTTTGAAATTTGATTCTGAAAATTGGCTCTCCCTCTTAATTTTGTGCAACATGAAAATATTATGTCATTCATTCAAAAATATCACACAAAAATGAAAAAAAAATGACGTGAACTATGTACCATCCGTCTCAGTCAGTATAAGCTGCTATAATAAAATACCATAGGCTAAAAAGCTTAAATGGCAGATGTTTTTGTCTCACAATTCTGATCCAAGGAGTATAAGGTCTAGGTGCTGGTTAGCATGGCTCCTGGTGAGGGGCATCTTCCTGGTTCATAGGCAACTGCCTTCTTGTGTCCTCATGTGCTGGAGACAAAAATAATATCGCTCTCCTGTCTCTTAGGTGAACACTAATGCCACTCATGAGGGTTCCACCTTGGTGAGCTAATTACCCTCACAAAAATCTCACCTCAAACTATGACCATAAGGGAATTAGGGCTTCAGCATATGAACTCTGAGAGGAACATGAGCATCTGTACCATCTAAAGGTGGCTTTCAGGGACATAATATTCAAAGTTTCCTCATTTTGTCCTTGTGACAGATTTCTAATTAGTCTATCTATTGCCACTTTATCCATCCAGGAGATTTTCTGTTTAACTAAACATTCTCTTATGGTAATTGTTTTATCAGTCAACAGATGCTTGTAAGATAAAAATGAGATAACCCAGTTAGATTTGATTGAACAGAAAAGATTTGCATATGCATTCTGACTGTAGTTTTTTAACTTGAACTCACATAAGAATACACTAATTTATTCTTAAATGCAAGTTCCAGGATTTCATCCCCAGAAAAATTTTGGTTCAAGTAAATCTGGGGTAGGATTCAGGAATCTGAGTCTACAATAGGGACTCTCCCTCCCTAGGCTTTTCCTATATAAGTGATCATTGGACAACACTTTTAGAGAAACATTGGCAGTTATGTGTTCTAAAAGACACAACGATATTTACTAATTTCAACCCAGAGAACTATGAGGCAAGAACAAAAGAAATTTAAAGTCAATGATATTTATTGGGTACACAGTGAAATAGAAAAAAATAAATTATCCAACAGGGAATATACAATTTTATATTATGTGGTGAGACAGAACATGAATAAAATCAATAAGATGTGACAGTAAGTATAAAGTAAAATGATTTGCACATAAAGCTTGGTTCAACACATGTTTATTGAATGCCATCATAGAACATAAAATAAATAACAGTCAGTGGCTTAGTACGTAAAGTCACAAATGTCACAATACTGAATTTAGGTGTAATTAAGATTTCTGACCATATTCTAGGCATATGATTTTTATTTTTCTGCACATGTGGATTTGTCAACAACTGGAATTGTAAGACATTTTTTGTTAGAATTATAAATAAGTTACGCAATGGCTTGGTGGCCCAGAGACACTGTCTGATGTGTATGATGTCTAGATTTTTTTACACAGGGAAAATTATAAAAATATATAACATGTGTTTCTTCATGCTTTGGGTTTAGATTTTTTACTTTGTTTTTATTTTGGGGTTTTTTTTATTTTTGTTGTTGTTTTTGCTGACATTCACCTATTTGCTTTTAGACATTTTTTTCTTTATAATTTCTTTCCGTGTAAAATAATTCTAATTTTTATGATACTGTGTGACTGTACCCAAATACGAAATTGTTACGAAATGAAAATGTTTGTGTAATTTCTTGGCTTAATGCCCTTCGGATTCTTCCCAGGACTCTTCAGTCCAAATTCCGGACCAGGTCTGCAAGGCCATCGAGGGCTGACTTTGCCTGCTGCCCCCTCAGGCTTCTTTCCACCAGCTCTCCTGGACTTAGCCATGAAATTGACCGCTCTCACCAAGAGCTGCTATGTACCAAATCCTGTGCTTGACGCTATACTCACCAAATCACCTTTATTGCTTACTAAAGATATTCAAGACGTCAATGTTCTTTTCTTCTTAAAACATGAGCACTTGAGAAATGAAGGGACCTTCCCCATGTCACACAGGTCAAATCAGTCAGGAAATGAGGACGTTCTCATTTGAACCCAGGAAAGTCTAAATCCAGAGCCCCAGTTTTGACCATTGCATTCTGGGGCTTGTCCTTCAGATTTGGTTCCATATTCTTCAGGGTTTCAGTCATGCCACCTGGAAAACCATCCAAGCTCCCAGATCTCCCTTCCCAGGCTAATCCCACCCACTGTCCCTTTCATCCAGCCTACCCTTGGTATGTACATTCCCATTTCATGAAGCACAATTCCCAACAGACTGTACTATAATTATGCAGTTCGTTATTTGCACTCTTAAAAGAATAACGTTTCTGTATGACGGCAGAGAACTTAACCATCTAATTCACTAGTTTCCAGATGCTACCTGGCACAGGCATATAATAAATGAGTGTTCGCTGATTGGTTGGTTGAAATAATCAACACCTTTAAATGAAAAAACATCAAAAATCATGTTTGCAGGTTTGTTTGAAAATGTGTTCTAACTTTAAACAATGTACTGTTAGCTCTTTCCTGATGATGCCAAGAGAAAGGAGCAATTCTAACTAACGAGCCATCCTAACTAAAGTCTTCAGTTACATGAGTGAGGTTTATTGGTCTACATAGCATACGAATGAAAGATTTAGATAAAGGGTTGGAGCCAGACAAGTCATATCTAATTTCTACTATGTTTCAAAATCCTATAAAGCCTATGAAATGATGCAAGCATGAAACACCAATCACAAAAGACATCTGTCCCCCAAAACTGTCATCCTCCCTTTTTAGACACAATTAAATTGCCTCAATTTATTTTGCTTAATGAATATGTAATCCCTTAATTTATGTGGCATATATGTGGATTTTGTAAACCTTCTCTAAAATACTGCCTGCTTAACTAGACCTAACTTTTCAACACAGTTCATTCAACTGTTAACCGTGTAAGCTCAGAAAGGTGAATTAATTTTTCTAAGCCACAATTTCCTCCAATCTAAAGGGAAATATTGCATGAACTTCCTACATCAATCAATTATGGTGGACATAAAATGAACTGACCTTTTTGAATTCACTTTGAAAAGGGTAAAACAAGTTGTTGGTATTAGTTCTATAATTGTAATCAAAATTAACACTGAGGAAAATAAATAATTAAATATGAAAGCTTATGAAATCACACCCTAAATTTAATGGAACATTTTTCACAAATAATTTTAAAATCTGAGGTGGTTTTACAAATGAAAATACATACAATAACTGAGAAGTGGGGCTGGAGCCGTGGCTCTGCGGTAACGGCACTTGTCCGGCATGTGCAAGTACACGGGTTCAAACCCCAACACCCAAGTACACAATTAAGTGTCAGAGCAATAAAGCCATGTGAAAAACTCAATAAAAATTGATTTTCTCTCCTCTCTCTCTCTCACTGTCCTTCTCTCTTTAAAAAAAGAGAAGTGTTTAATCTCGCTACTAACAAAGTTAATAGAATGTAATTCTCCAAGAGAAATTATTTTTCAGTTATCAGTTTCAGAAAAATGGAAGCATATATTTATTCTATTTGTCCTTTAATAAAAAGATTTGACAAGAATGTGGAAGAACAAGAACTTTCAACCACCCACAACTGATGTAAGCATAACTTATTAAAACCAATAGTTCTGCAAAATTAATTGGCCTAACTAAGATTAGATACCATAATGAGGAAATTTTACTCTTAGGTCTAAGGATAAATCCTGAGAAATTCTTGAACATTTAGACAACCAAAGAAATGTGTGGGATTTTAAAAAGTTCGTCAGATTTTGTTTTATAAATTTGAACAATTAGAAACACTGCCTTGTTTTTCAACAAAAGCTAGCATAACTCAGTTGTGGCATATTACAGCAAATATTTTCTGGCAGTGAGAATGATTGAAATGTAAAATAATGACTGGTTTTTAAAAGCTCTCTATCTTATTAGCTTTTATTATTATGTATACATATAAAGTCATATTTAGATATATAAAATCATTATAAATGTTCATTGTCAAAAATTATAAAATACAGAAATAATTTATTCATCTAGTTTATAGCTGAAGATAGGGTACTTTCATGTAAGGAATAGCATTATTCCTTGGATTAATTGCTATAGAAACAATAAAAGCAAATGACTTTGTTCAGACTCTTAATTGAATTACATTATGTGAATCAAGTAACTGTGAACATAACATACATGAAAATCAAATCACACTTTAATGGCAATCTTTCTTTGCCATAACCCTGGACTTCACATCTATTTCATCTGTTTCAAAAGTTAGCCTGTTGGTCTGGAGCGGTTGCTCAGTGGTTATGGCTCCAGCCTGGCATGTTCGAGGATGCAGGCAGGTTCAAACCCCAGCACCAAGTACCCAACCAAGTCTCTGAGCAACAAAAGGCACATGAAAAACTAAGTAAAAATTGTTTCTTTCTTTCTCTCCCACTATCCCTCTATCAAAAAAAAAAGAAAGAAAGAAAAGAAAAGAAAAGAAAAATTAACCTCTTAAAATAGATGCTCATATGGTCTCTGATGGAGCTAGGACTTAGCATGCACAAATTAATAAAGGTTCCTCCTAAAGTTCTGGAGTGGAAGTAAACACATTGCTTTGAGAAACAAAATTTCTTAGAAAAGATGCAAAAAATGAACATGAATGAATGTTGCTCAATGCACCATGGCTGGTTTTATATAATTCATAGAGCCAAAGTAGCAGCCAAGAGTTGTGAGAAAACAAGTTTGCAGACAATAAATAATTGAAATAAATCCAAATAAAATTTTTTTGCCTAAAAGAGAAGGAAAAAAATGCATTACATAAGTATTGCAAAGGCCTGCCAGACATCACTCTGAGTCCTTGCTTTGCTCTTTGAATTGTGACACTGAAAGCACTGAGGCTGGATATTCCAGGAGTCACTGACGCACGTCCAGATTCTGTCCTAGCTGCTGCCAGCCCTTCTGCTATTCCAGCAGGCAGGAACCTAGGAACAGGAAAAAGCAGACCCTTCCACCATGCTCTCTTTCCCTGAAGTAGAGCACAAGGAGAGGCTGTAACACACACACACACACACACACACACACACACACACACGCACGAATGCATGCATGCGCGCGCGCGCACACACACACACACACACACACAAGCTCTCCCATCTCTCTTAGGCTCTCTATTACGAGGGTGCACAGACAGATCAAATTTATAAATTCCACCCTGGTGGCAAATGAACAGATCTGTGAATAAATAACCCTTTGAATGGTCCCAGCTGAAATATTGACAACTCATTCTTTGGTTTCTTTTGTTGACCAATCACTGCAATTCTTACTTAAATTGCCATTAAAGACATTGAAACTACTTGTGCTCTCTCATGATGTCACTGGGTTATTAGAGATATTGAGATACATTCAGGTTTTAAAAGGATACTGTTTAGTGTCCAGAATAACAAAAGGATTTCAAATGGACGTGTATCTTTGTTTTCACATGGAACCCTCTCATGGGCACTTCTGAAAGTCACATTTGTATCAACTAACTTATTTAATTAAAGTTGTTTATTTGTGGCTTCATTAAGTTGGCATATTTCATTGTGCTTTTAAATTGAGAAGGGCATACATTAAAGGCTTCAATTTTAATGAGAAAAAGAATACAATTCAGGGATTTAACTCAAAATAGTCCACTAGTGTAAATTCAGGGTGTTGTAATTTTGCATATTATTTGGATGCAAAAGCATTCTTCAATATAGAGAACCCATTGTGGGCAGAATTTCATGTAGAGAATATGCATATTCAGCTGTCCTTAAAACTGTTGCTAGACATGGATGAGAAGATTTTAAATGCTATGAAACACTTTTTCCCATGGCAAAAAAATTATAAACAAATATCTTCCTTAGAAACCTTAATTTCATCGTTTTCTTTCTTTTCAAAATAAACATTTCAACTTGTTCCAGGAAGGATTCCAGACTTGGTGGCCTGCATGATACAGAGTAAAAAGGAATCCTTGAAGACAAAAGACTTCAGAAAAAAAGGGGTCACTGTGACATCAGCTCCCTCATTACATCACCTCAAAAAAAAATAAAATAATCAGCAGACATTAAGAAGAAGGAGAGAACATATATAGAAGATCTGTCTAAATTCTGAATGTGCTGAATGGAACAATTGGTTTAGAATAGCATTCTGTCCCTTGGGAATTACACCTGATACTCACATTGTCCCAAACTTCATTTTCTTCTTTAGTTGTTCCTCAAATATTTGAAAGTTAGGATAATTTCCATGCATGCACATCTAGGAATGTGTATGTGTATACACCTGGGTGAATATGTATGTATCTAGTGCTGTATAGGAAAAGGTTTTGGACGCTAAAGCACCTACAGTCCCATCTCTTTGTCCAAGGTTATGTTTATTTATTTCATTTTATTTATTTATTTATTGTGGATCAAAAACTACTCTGTGCCTATACAGAATCTGCTTTCACACATAAGAAATTAAAACAGGAGAGAATAACAGCCATGTTAGCATGTTTTGCTACCAGTGGTGTTATAAAAAATAAAACCAAAATCTGTCAGTAGTTAAAGAACATTTCTGCAACCTTGCCCAGAAACATTGAGGAAACGTCATGTATGTACTTGAACTGTTTGTTCCCGAGCTCGCTGTAAGAATGTAAGCATGGCCCAGTATCTCTGCCCAGGCCCTATGACTCCGCTCACTTTGTTATATAATGAAAACAGAAAAACTATGGGCACTCTTCACATGTCTTTCCAAAAATGACACAGTTTAGTTTTGTCTTCAGTAGTCCAAAGTATTTGAGATTAAAGAGAACCAGGAATGAGAAAGTTTTTGAAAAAAAAAATCTAGTGGAATTCTTTAAAACTTCACAAATTAAAGCATTTCAGATAAATCGTTGTATTCATCTTTGCCACTATAATATGATCTTACATATAGGATCTAGAAAGCATCACTAAACTTATTGTATGTATTAAAACTAAAATTCGTAAAAGGTAAATTATAACAGCAGACTAAGTATTCCAGAGATAAATGCAAATTCTAAGAACTTCAAAAAATATTTTATCAAAAAGTCAGCCCTCTCTGTTCAGGAGTTTTGTCCCTGCAGGTTCAAACAATTGCAGCTCAAAAATATTTTGTAAAAACTTGCATTTGTACTGAACATATACATATTTTTTTCTTATGAAAATTCCCTGAACAATACACTGTGATGATCATTTACATAGCATTTATATTGTGGTTGGTGTTATAAATAATCAAGAGATCATTTAAGGTATATGGGTGGATATATATGGGTTTTATGCAGATACTGTGCTATTTTATATAAGAGACTTAAGTATCCTCCAATTTTGTTTTCCATTGATGTCTTGGAACCATTTGGTCATGGATGTTGAGGGCTAACTGTATGTACTTTTATGTACTGTATAGAGATACTTTTCTCATGGTTAATTATATTCTAGTCACAAAAGCATATTTCTCTCTAGTTTTTTAAAAATAGATGAAATAAAAATTTTAAATTACAGAAAGAAATCAATTACATTAACATTTCTAACATTAGAAATGCCTTCATAATTTCATGGTACATTAATATCTGCAAGGACTTTAATTTTAATAATCTGGAAATAGATTAAAATTATACTACAGTGTTCCAAATTTTCTTTCCCTCTAACTTTTAAGTTATGATCCATGTTATTTTAGATATTACTAAATAATAACAAATAATAACCCAACCTAATATTGAATACTTTAATATTTTCTGTATATTTGAAATAGTTAGAAATCCATTTGAAAACTAATATAGGAATAACTTTAATTGGTAATTAATATGCCATAATTACATTTAAATTATTTAAAAATATAATATGATTTAAGTTTCAGAAAAACTAATGATTCATCTAATATTTTAGGGGGTCATGGAGACATACGTTTTTCAATAGGGTGCTGAATATAAGCTTAATAACTATCGAAAGATCAGAAGCTTTGTTGCAATTTAGCACAAGTAATGGAGGGAAAATCTAGCTATGACTTATCTAATTCTCATATATATAGATTCTAAGAACATTCAGATACAAGTCATTTATACAGAATGAGGAAGAGGTAGCACCTGTCTGTCAAATCCTCACAAGCCTTATGCCCTACATCTTTTCCCTCAAATGATCCGTGGCAGTTATTCTGAACTACTGCCCCACCTATGGCATAGGTCCCCATGATCGTACTTTCTTTTAGCTCTGCTTGTAATAATATAAAATAATAAACCTGTTGGTTTATTTGTTTGCTTATTTAGCTATTGGATAATACCACTTTTTCCCAACAAGAATCAGATACTTTGTGCAGTTTCCCCTGAACTCTCCTTGACGCTTTTCCTTTCTATCCCAGCACCTTGATTCAAATGTCCTCCTCGTTCACTCATAGTAATGACAGCTTGTATCACACAGGCTGTTTTGCATGACTGTTTGCTGCCACACTATGGGATTCTTGAGATGGAGATAGCTCTTCACTCCTGAATAACTGGTTCTTTGACGAGTACAGGACACATGGTATTTACTCAGTTGAACAAATAACAGATTATTTCACTAGTGGAGGAAAATTTCTTGGACACTTTCTGTGATCACAGCAATCTAGTTGAATTATTTGTATGGCATATATCATATTATTCTGTGTTAAATATATTTATCATCATAATATTCTAGAAGTTTAAAAGAGTTGACCATTTGTTATTATTAATTTTTTTTTGCATTTACATTTGCTTTTTCCTGATAATCTTGAAAGAACAGTCAACAGAATTTGTGGTACTGGTAAACTACTTGCTTTTTTCCCTAGCAAATTAGTTTTTCTAATTATCCTTTAATTTTCCTCTTTCTTGTAACCAGTTAAGTTTTCTTGTGTGTTGGAACATTTTCCATTTGAACTTGCAGATATACTAGAGAGATCTTTTTTTTCTCTACATTATTCTTCCCCTGAAAGGTTCTACATTATTAATTTTTCCATCTCCATTGAACACAAACAACATCTCCCAAAAAGAAGATCATTTTAAAGATCAGGAAATAAAATTATGGGCTTATACCAGAAATTGTGCAGGTCTTATCATGATGCCCCATAACCCAAGAGTTTTAATGGACTTGATATGACAATATCATGGCCAACTCAAGACTCAATTAGAAATTCACTAAATGGAAAACAATCTTCAAGGTTATAATTGTATTCTATAGGATACATTAAATGACAAATGAGTGCTCACTACGTGGATCCACTGCTTGCATAACCAAAATCTTTGGAGCAAGAACCAAACTTCAGAACTACAGACTATTATATGTATACTTTCTGGAAGGATTTTTGCTGCCAATCCCCACAACCTTTGGTTAAGTGTGTTTGGAGTTGTGTTCCCTAAAGGAGAAATCAGGGAACACAGTCATAGTCTGTTGAGGAGCTGAGAGTCCCTCTTAACCATTTAAAGCTCCTCATATATATTTGCACCCACAAAAAAATAGGAGATTACTTGTGAACTGAAGTGATTGATCAAGAATATCCTGGTGAAATTGAGTTTCTGCAACACAATTGGGACAAGGACGTTTGTGTATGACAGCCAAGGATTTCTTTGCTTAGAAGTGTTGGACAATAGTAGTATAGTGGAAATAAGACTACAGTGGATTCAGATCATTCAGAATCATCGCAGCACTTCAAGAATTCCATTCATCTGAAGCACAATTAAAAGTAAAATAAAATGAACTGGGGGCTGGAGAGGAGGCTTAATGATACAGTGCTTGCCTGGCATATCCAAGGACCTGAATTTGATCCCTAGTACCAAATACACAACTGAGTGGAGGAAAAACAAAATTCAGATGAAAAAATTTTTTAAAAAATTAACTCTTTCTTTCTATAAAAAATGAACTGGGTAAGGGAGAATGAGGCTATTATTATCAAATTGGTCATCATCTCTAGCATCAGAAATGAAGATGCAGTGGCTCAGCAGTAGACAGCTTTTTTCTGGCATGCATGGGGACCCAAGTTCAAACCCCAGCACCACATACACAACTAAGCATTGGTAAACAAAAACCAGATGAAAAAATGAGTAAAATTTATTCTCTCTTTTCGAAAAAAGAAAAAAAATGAAGCCTGAAGTTGAATAGTGTTATGTTATCTATTTTTCACTTTCTCTTATCCTTCTCTCTCCTACCTTTTATGAGAACCCTGATATTACTTTCTGCTTTCAGTTCCATACTTGTAGATGAATGAATTGCTATCAATGAACTGAAGGGAAGCTATGGGGGGAGTGCATGCATTGGGCGCAGAACACTTCCTCTGGACAGAACTCAAGATGAATATAGAAGGGAGAGCTTTGCTGGATTTTCCCCATTTGTCCATCCAGATCCACTCTTCATTGTTCCCTGTTCTGCTCTGTATTCTCAGAGGCTGCCTGTTAGAAGACTTCTACACCAGTTGGGTTCACTTAAGTGGGTGCTACCAGCAGATCAGAGAAAGGGAGAAGAGAAAGGAAATATTTATCTCTCTGTTTTCTTTCAATGTGTTGACTCTACCCCTTTACAAAGGCTACAGCTCCTATGAGACAACTTTTTCATCAGTTTTTCTGCCAGTTTCTACCAGCCACATTTAATCCCCACACTTAATAGGGATTAAAGCCTGATACATGATAGCTCCTCATAATCACTAACCCCAGAGTATCATTCCACCGTAAGTTGATTTGCCTTAACCTGGTTGGTTCCCTTGAACTTGGAAGTAACCACCCTTTGTTGAACTTTCCTTGATTATTATTTGATACACAATTGTAAACATCCACAAATAGCATTCATAGCTAAATCATATTTAAAAAATCCATTTTTTATAATTTTGCATCATAGTAAACAATCTCTTTCCAACACACTAAGGAAAATAACAGTAAACATATATTACAAAAGTAAGTAAGGGTGTGGGGGTGATGAACGTAGAAAGGTGTTGAAAAAGAGCACAGAAGTGTCAACAATTTCAAAAAGAAATGAGACAACATTGTATGGAATTAAAACTTGAATCAAAGAAATCACATCTTAAATGCACAGATGAAAGTTGAAGGTGATCGAAACTGTACTCTGAAATGAAAAATATAAAATTAAGCAGCTTTAGGTCTGCACTTGTTAGAGAGAGCAGAAGTGAGCTAGTACAAGGTGACCTTAATGAAAGTTTAAGGCCTATTTACAAAGGCACCATGTCATTCAGTCCCCGCTCTCTCTTCAGCAGTACAAAACAGCTGTCTTTTTCCAGGTGAAGTTCTCATCTTTATCCTGAGCAGAAGGTCCTCCTGGATGGTCTCAAAATGGCATTGAAGTGTTTAAGAAGACAGGCAGAAAATAGTTAGGGATCACTCAGGATCTCCTCAGCAAAATGGCTATTGCTGGAACAAAACGAAGCCACATACTCCATCCTCAAAGTAATGTCCTCCACCGTGGGATCGCTGCTAGCCTGTCTGCTCTGCAGCCTCTTAATCTAAAGAGAAGCTAGCCTGTCGCTTGTTTGGCTCAAGACTGGGCCTCTGTCCACTCAGGAGGGGCCTCTTAGGGCAAAAGAACCACAAAACTGCAAAGCTAACCCTGCTGGCAAAGAGAATACCAGCATATCACTTAATTCGTCAAAATAAGGATACACTGAGATACTCCAGGTGTAAAATCTCAACCAAGAGAATCAAGCAATCATAGAGGAAACAGAAACAATGTTTAAAATCCCTGTTAGTAATTTCAGAGAACTTCAGAGGTTATTTCATGTCTAAAATAAAAGCAGACTGACATACAAAGGAACAAGAAAAGAATGAGGAAAAACACTTACAAATTAAAAGTATGATTTGCCAAAATTATTAAAAAGAATCAGAAGGAATATTTAAAATGAGCAATCCTAGATTGATAATCTGGAAGGTAAAGATAAGGAAAGCTTTCACAAAATAAGATTTTAACCCTAAGAAATGAAAAACATTAGAATACTTAAGGTCCGTTTTAAGAAGGTATGTTATATATTCTATTGGGGGACCACAAGGAAGATGAGATTATTGATGGCCCCAATATGTACAGATACAAGAGAAAACAAATACCAAAGAAAAAGAAGGCTCAAATCGAAGGAATCCAAGATTATAGGAAGAACAGAAAGCAGTACAAACTCCCAGAGATAGAATTGTGAAATTCCAGAATTCCAAACACCAAAGAAAATCATAACATTTTTCCTGATAGAAGAAAATAATCTATAGAGGAAAGGGAGTAGATTTGCATCATATTTTTCATTAGTACCCTTGTGCGTAAGAAGAAAAAATATCAGAATATGTAATTAAACAAATTCTATATTAACAGAGGCCAACTCGGTCTTATAGTCCATGGGTCTCTTGTGAAAAAAAATATTATGTCTAATTTATTGAAACAAAAAAAAAAAAGAAGCAGCAAGAAAGAAAGGATTTGACAGAATGATCCAAATGGAGATTGATATGAACAGGGCACTAAAGTATTTTCAGAAAGAAAACAGCTCCTTTTAACTAAGTTGCAGGACTAAGTCAGCCATTAGTTTTTGTGATATATTAAAGATACTTATCTCTTCTTCCAATAAGAAGAGTCCAATAAGAAGAAATCAAAAGGTCCAAGATAAAAAACAAATTGAGCAAGAATGTCATGGTCCCAAAGATAAAGAACCTTTGTTTTCATTAACTGATTAAGGGAAAAACAAAATAATACATTTACCATTGAACTACAATAATCTGAGCAGAAACACTGAGCCCATAACTATACCAGAATGTTTGCTCAGTTAAAAAAAATCAATTTTCACAATGATAGTACAGTAAGCATTATAATTATATGATAATAAATGTGCAGATCATGAAATTGATTATCAGAGCATTTAAATTCCTTGCCCAAAGCTTTTGGACAATAATGAAGGAGATAGTATCTAACGCTCTAAAGCAGAAGGGACTAAACTTGCAATAGTGAGATTACCTGGCTTACACTTAAATATAATTTAGATAACCATCTTGTCAGGATGTTGAAAGGATTTCTTATGCCAGGGGAATTATCCATTTCCTCACCTACATTATATTGTCCCAAGTTGGGACAATCATCTAGGAAATAAGTAGCATTAAACTATAACTTTGTCTACTGTTTGATTAGACTTCAAAAAGGAGCAGGCATTCCTGAAAAGTATCCAATGGTCTTGAGATTTAAGTAAGACAAAGTATTAAGTTACAGTCTAACAGAATAAGCACAATAAATATCAGTTAAATGCCTACTTATACATAAATATGCATATATACACACATATATATTTATTGTTTATTCAATAAATTTTATCATGCTAATTTTATGGGTCATAAAACATTCATAACACTAATAAAATAAAATAACTCAGCCACCCATAAGCTTGCAACTCAGTAGATTGTTTATCTACTAGAGGCTTGCTGGGAAGTTTGCAGCATGTTGGGAATCAGCTTCCTTATTGCTAGGATCTTTGCCTGATAACTGCTTCACAGATTTTTGACCTTTTGATTAATATGGTAAACTCATAGATACTTCCACTAGAATAGTAAAAAAGAAAATTATTTTTATTTTTTAAATAAATAATTATTTTAATTAATCTGAAATTATTGAATTAATTTTAAAACTTTTAGAATTCAAAATGCTCGCGTTAACTGATGTGAAGTTGTAAAATAAAAGGCTGTGCAAACAAAAGCCGTAGACGAAAAAAGAACAAAACTAACATTCTATTTTTAAAAATTCCAAACCCACAGAAATTTTAAAAATTTAAATAGGAAATAATATTAATTATTTTAACCCTTGTACATAAATCAGTATTTTGAGCTGTTAAAGTTTTCAATACTGTATGATGGTGTTTGTGGTTCTTTCTTACTGTATACACTTGTGAAAAGGTACATCTGAGAGAGGAAAGGAATCCACAAGACCAAAAACATTCACATGAATATTGAGATGGAAATAGAAATGCTGTCATGAATTGCATGTTTAGCGGCTGGAGCAGTGGTTCCGCGGTTCTGGCCCTTGCCCAGCATGCGCAAGTACGCGGATTTCAACCCCAGCACCCACGTACACAACTGTCAGAGCAACGAAGGCCATGTGAAAAACTCAATTAAAAATTGGTTCTGTCTCTGTTTCTCTCTCTCACTGTCCTTCTCCCTTTAAAAAAAAAAAATAACTCCATGGTATGTATGTATATATGTGTATATACATATATACATATATATATATATATATATGATAGTTTTAAAACAATTACATGTTCAACTATGATCTTACAGAGGAGGAAACTGAAAGCCATCATTTGTTGGTGATACTTGCAAACTCAACCTATAACTCATTACAAGCATTTCACTGTGATCTTTGAGAAGACTTGAAGCTCCTAGTTCTACAATACATTACTGAAGCACTTAAAAATTAACTAAATTCCGGGATTCAACCATATTCAGTAATATCAATGTAGAAAATGACATAAATTTTATTGTAGACACATTAATTCTCAGAAGTGACATGCTTGCAAACAGTAACCATGTAAATTAATTTCTTTGAATCGTGGGGTTTAAGGAATTTAGTAAGCATGAACAGGAAAAACATTCAAGTCAGTAAATTATTAACCACTGTTATATTAGGAGCAACAATTTTAAACTATGTTTTATGCTTCAATAATCTGTTAAATTTTCTATCAACACAAGCTTAATAACCAGTTGAAAACCTTGATCACGTTCTGGAAATTCAGATTACAAATGCTATATATAATTCCTTTTTTTTTTTTTTTGCAACATGCAGCATATTCCTTTAAAACCAGTAAATGTAACATAGTAGGTGGTCAGTTCACCGAAACAGACAATTTTTCAGTTTAAAAATTTTTCATAAGCCATTTTCATATTTGAGTTGATTATTATTTTCGTTGTTCATTTATTATGAAGTTTCTGCTTCCGTGATGTAATTTTATTATATAAAGAGCTATAAGAAAAATTGAAGGATCACAGTCTG
The DNA here is from genome assembly GCA_004027875.1 of Aplodontia rufa. Taxonomy (NCBI): domain Eukaryota; kingdom Metazoa; phylum Chordata; class Mammalia; order Rodentia; family Aplodontiidae; genus Aplodontia; species Aplodontia rufa. The sequence goes on from PVKS010005880.1 coordinate 42,051, forward strand.
CTGAAAATCAGCACATCGTCCGTATTTATCTCCCTGTTTACAGAAGAATTTCATGAGAAACAAAATAGTGTTATATTAAAACATGCAACAATGATGGTTTACCAAGAAGCCATTAAAAAAAAGAAATATTAAACTGTTTGTTACCCCTCCAAAAAAAAGAAAAAGTTAATATTATGCTTCCTAAACCAAACATGCCATATGGACCATCCCATTTAAATCCATAAGAGAGATAATATTATATTATTCCAGTGTTAATAGTCTGAGGCTTAGGATACACTTCATCTGCCAAAACCTCACAGGTAGCAAGGGATGGAAGATGAATTCGATCTCAGGCAGTCAGAATCCAAGCTGAATTGCTAAACCCCATGTAATTATGAAAGAAGTTCTCATACTAACAAGTAGTCCATGATATAATAAAACTCTCCACTCAGGATGATCATGTTTAACTAAAAGAATACACACACACATGCACACATGGAACAAACACAAGAGTAAAAGAGTAAAACCCAAGTAGTAATCATTATCATAACTAAAGGATGGGATTTGAATCAGCCATTTTATTTTCTTCTTTATGTTTTCCCATACATTCCCAACTTTCTGAAGTAAATATTTACTGGTTTATAAACTATCTCAGATGGAAATCATTATCACTCTTTCCTTATAATATTAATAGTAACAAATTTTGGATACAATCTTATGATGGTGTCAGTTATGATTATAATAACAAAAGGATTTTATCTTTTTCTTTTAAGTAAAATTATTTTTTGGAGCTAAGAAGTGATTGAGAAACATTCTGGTATGCGAATATTTCCCCCACTACATTGTATAGTCCCAAATTCTATATTCATTGTAGGAAGTAAATATCAATAAACTATAACTGACTGCTGTTTGATTAGACTTCAAGAAGTCTAATCCAATATCCAGTGGCCTTGAGATTTAAGTAAAGCAAAGTATTAAGTTACAGTCTCACAGAATAAGCACAATAAATATCAGCTAAATGCAGCAATGCAGTAAGCTAAATAGCTAAAATCTCAAGGGTTTATTCTTGGAAAATTGTATTTTTATTTTCTTCTTCTTAATTTTTCAATTCAGCAGTAGCTCTCTGATGGAACTCTATTTAACCAATATGCTCACTTCTCTTCCTCCTGCCTTTAAAATCTGTGCTAATTTCCTTGCACTCTGCAGCCCTCTTCATTTATGCTATAGTTCCAAGAAATTTTCCCCCTAAACTTTTCTATTCATACTGTTGTCATAATCATAAACATTACTTTGCACATGGACAGATTAATTACAATTATGAAACATTTTCATTTTAACAAAAATATTTGATAATTTAAGAATGTTAGATAAAAATGAGTTTTAAGGGTGAACAAGTGTAAAATTTGGAGAAAAATTTAAAACAGAAGATTCAGCATTTCAATTTCTTATCAATATTCTTAAATTCCTATTCTGCTTTTTAAAGATCTTGAATGATATCTTCCACAAACATGAATAATAACTATTATAACAAGATAACAATTTTAAATATAATTTGACTATGTAACCTAAAATAAGCAATGTTATGTTGAAATACATGGTACTCTGTATTTTATTTATAAAATTATTTCAAAATATATTTGTAATAAGTTCTTTTTTAGCCAATTTTTTTAAGAGAGAGGGACAGTGAGAGAGGGAGAGAGAAAGGGAGAATCAATTTTATTTAGTGGCTTTGGTTGATCTGAGACTTTGCTGTGTATGTGGGTGCTGAGGTTTGAATTTGAGTACTCACGTATGCTGGGCAAGCACCGTAACCACTGGGCCACTGCTCAGCTGCCTTTTAGCCCATTTTTGTGGGCAACATGCACACGGTGAAGCACTACTTTTTAGATTACATCACAAAAACAAATGCCAGCATCATATCATATAAATAAAATATTACAGTGAGAATGGATACGGAATTATTATGATGTGATGAAATATAAATATAACTTAAAAATACAACTTAAGATTACCAAATATAAAAGTTCAATATTTATGAGATATTAATTATATCTCTGTCATAAATTCAAATTCACATTTTATTCACTTCCAAAAATCTCTTAAGTTTTACTACTTAATCAATGCTGAAAAATAAATTCCAATGCAATTATTACTATAAATTTAACTTTAAGAAATCATAAAATATCATGAAGAGAGTACTTTGGAACACATACATCAAAGAGCTTTTCTGAACTATCATGTTGATGAGCTAAATTTAAATAAACTCTCACAATCTGGAAAAAAAAAGAAGCTACTCAATTCATATGCATCCAGTATACTGGGACTAGTTTTCAGGAAAAGTAACTTGAATTCAATATGAGTTTAATTATTTTATAAACAATGAAACTTTTCCAAAATAGTTAGATACATCCATCATCAAAATAAATGGCTTTCATGGCTTTCTTCCATTAATGACATTTTGAACACCTAAAATGTTTAATAGAGATTGTCATACAGTATGATTAATTACCAAATATAATTCTAAACAGATTATGCTCAAATAGAATCTCTAAGCCTTTTCAATCAATTTGTTATGGTGAATGCCTTTAATTAAAAATTATACGTCTTAGTGATTCTCAAAGCTGATTCATTATATTTGATTTAATTTTTGATCTTTCATTAGCAGTGTTTTGCTAACTTATGCCATAAGAAATACTATCCAGATCAATATTAAGAAAAATTTAATATACCTTTTTCTCCATATTCCTGAACTACTCTATCTGAAAATAGATTTAAGGGCAAGTGAATCTGGTTGGTGTTATGGGTTAACATGGGAGTCAGTTTAATATCAGAACCCCACTATGAGCAGTGAAATGGGCTTAAATACCTATCCTGCTCTATTACATAAGGGAGGATTTGTATGAGAAGAAAATAGATCAGAGACTCTAGAGGAAAAAAAAATAAAAAATATGTAGCCTACAAATAGAAAAAAAAAGAAAAAGAAAGAAAGGATCACAACAAAGTCCTCATCTGTACAAGCACCACACAGGAAAGAGCTGGGGTCCATATGCTGGGCTGCATCACACCGTAAATCAGTCCCTCTTACAGAGGCCAAAGAATGCAGTAAGATATTTGGCTCAGCCAGAGCCCCTGTAAATGTCAGCGTGGTCATCATGTTTAGGCACAACTACTCGAGACCACAGAGAAGGATTTACCTCCTTTGGTTTTGTGTTTGGAATCAAAAGATTCACCAAAAAAAAAAAAAATCTTTCCCCAAGTTTCAAGTTACTCACTTTTACTTAGTTTTACCAACATAAGGGACTCTTCTTCAGTCCTCAGGAAAAAAAATAATTTAAATTAAATAAGTTAATGGTTTATGAAATGTAGAGTTATAAAGTTTACTGATGGTGCTATCTTTAAAAGACTAGTTTGGGTAAAAGGGTAACGTATGGAATGAGCACGTTATGAACAAAAAGCTTTCTACATTACTCATTCCAACTGCATTGTATTTACTGCTATAGTTGTTAGATAATTTTTCATGATGGCAAAATCTAAGTTTCTGCTAGGTATTTGAGCTATTTCTGAACTCTTTACAATAAAAAAAACTCAACATTGTTTAATGGATTCAATGAGATTTTTTTCAATCTATTTGCAGGATCCAGACTTATCTAGAAAGCCAACTAGAGGAAATTTGTGTGATTCTATCTAAACTCAAAAATTAATGATAATTAACTTTGATTATCCATAACTAGCTTTTAGTTTTCTAGGAATAATTTAATATAGACATTAACTGATTTGTCAAATACCTTGAAAATTTCTGAGTAAAATTTCAAGCAAATTAAAATCTTTTGGTGGGTTTATTCTTCATCTAGTGAAGCAGATATCAGAAAAGCATAATAATTAAGAAAACTGTATTTCATGTGAAAGGCAAGATCATACATATAAGAAATGGGGACCAAAATCATCTAAGAAAGGTGATAATTGGGAAATGATTAACACGATATGGTCCCAAGAGCTCTAAAATGTCAGAAAATGAAAAAGAAGCATAGAAGTCTTGCCACGTCCCTCATTTTCTTGCAGATGGGAAGCTCAATTATAGAGTGACTCTTACAAACCAAACTCAGCAATGAACAAAGAGACGATAGGGCACTGAGATCTTTAAAGGAGATGTGTGAACACCATCAAATGGTCAGTTTATGGGGGCATGCATGCATTGCAGCTTTAAATATAATTTTTCTTTATTTCGTAAGGAAAACCACAGCACAGTTTTACAGTGTTTTACAAAGGGTATCCACGCAATACATGTTTGATGAATAAAATTAATTTTTGCCAGCATATAAGATTCATTTGGGGGGCTGCATGCACAATTTCACTCTCAAGCTGTACGTACCCAACTACATCTCTCACTTGAAAACTTTAGCTTTGTCTAAATTAGTCTTATAGTACTGGCTTACCCCTGTTATATGTGGGATTTTCTTCCTTTTGCAAAGGTGTAAGTTTATCGATATTATCAAGAACAGCTGTTTTCACTGGAGAATCTATTTAAATTTGTATATCAGAAAAAAAGAAGCAACTTTTTCAGTGTGACTATGCCCCACAAAATATTAAGAAGACTATGCAATGCTTGGGACTCATTTGTACTAAAGAAAAATTATTTTCATCAATCTGAAAGTTCAATCTGACTGAGCACCCTGTGCTTTTATTTGCCAAACCTGGTAACCTTATTTAGGCTGGTATTCAGGCCATGCCCGTAAACTTCATTGAGACTGACAAAGCCATGAAACATTTATAGGCTTTGCATTCCGATGAAGCAAGTCTAGTAGGTGGAGTATTTTGACTGGTTCCACTCATCTTGCTCACTATAAACACGTTTTAAATGCTTCATTTTTTAACAATATTAATGTAAACCCATTTTTTTTTTCAGAAAATAAGACAGGATTCCATAACATCTCTATTCTGCTGTCAGATCACCTCTATGTATATTAGAAATGGCAAACAAATGACAAATTTCTTAGGGAGACAAATCATATTTTAAAATTTTAAGATCAGTTAGTAACAGACACAAAAATACGTAAACCAAGTGTGTGAGGAAGAAGAGCAACAGTAGTGGAACTCAATTCAATAAATGTCATAGGATTAATTTAACTCTCATTACATATTGATCTTTTTCGAAACTTTTAAGATACTCAAGTATGGCCAACTGAGATGCTCTTCACTAATGAGCAATTTTTTGGCTCACTTCTTGTGATATTTTTAAGAGAAAATGTACAGGGGCCGGAGCAGTGTCTCAGCAGTAGAAAGCTTGACTGGTGTGTGTGAGGACCCAGGTTCAAACCCCAGCAACCCATAGACAAGTAAGTGATGGGAAAATTAAAAATATGAAAAATAAATTTAAAAAACTTGATTCTCTTTTTCTCTTTTCTCTCTCGCTCTCTCTTTTTTTTTTAAAAGGGGGGAGAGAAAATGTACAGCCAGAAAAATGATTATTCACACACTATCAGCAGTTTTATCAGAATCAACAGGAATAAATGGTCATTTCTACCTCTCCATCTGAAAACATTTCCAATAACAGCTCTGAAGTTTGTAAGCGATCAAAGTCTCCCTTGTTATGGAAATATGTGAGGGGGAGTATTTTTCAATTTAGAATTTGCGTTTCTAACTTCCCTAGCATACATTGTTCTAAATCCACTGATCCACTGCCTATGCTCCTTAAATATAATGCAAATGCTCAAAATGCAACTCTCTTCTCACTACGTGTATTTTTTTCCTGTGCCATGAATCATTATTACGATTTCTGCTTTTCTCACAATAGGCTCTGCTTTCCATTTCCCCAGAAGATAGCTATGAAAAGAAGGCGAAAAACCAAAGCCATAAGTTATCCCACTTGCCTCCCATGTTTGTTTCATCCTGATTGTGGACATGGCGCAGCATAATTGCTTTCTGGAGTGTTTTCAGTTAGCAGAGTATTGTGCCTTGGACACCCTGACTTATTGCAGGGTGGATTTTGTGTCTCTGGTGCCTCCTCCCTTTAGCACGCTATGCAGATGTGCCTCTAGTGGCATTGCATGACTAATTTTCAAGTCTACATTTGGTCTTTAACTGTGTAAAAGACAGACGTAGTCATGCTGGCTGTGATTTTAAAAACTAATGAAGTTAAAAATTCCATCGATGAATTTAGGTGTATTATTCCCAGAGCACGTAACCTTATGGTGAAAGATATATGAAAGTGTTTTAAAAGTCCAGGCAAGTCAAACAAATTCCAAGCCCTCCCTTAATTGAGACACCTTTCCTGAGTGAGCACTTCCTCATTGTTCCTAGGAATAAACTCAGTGGTGAGTGCAATTTAATAAATCCTATGATGCATAATATTATCATGGAGTATGCATGTATTTCTTCTATTATTATTTACTACATTCTTAGTACATTCTAGCCCCTCTGTGGGTTGCAAATTCACCAGTAAAAAAACAGATAGGGATTTCTGTTTTCATTAAGCTTAATTTTTAGCCACTGTAAGTGGTGATCAACATAACGGAGTACAACTGACTTTCCCACTACACTGCCAATCCCTGGAAGCTGAGTTGTTTCATCTCTATCACCAAAGCAGGATTAAAACAAAGAAAAGGCTCTATGCACATTTGTTGAATCAATCAGAATATCAAGAAAAATATTACGGGGCTGGAGCGGTGGCTCAGCAGTTTTGGCGCTTGCCTGGCGAGCACGAGAACTCGGGTTCAAACCAGCACCACGTACACAACTAAGTGTTAGAGCAACTAAGGCCATATGAAAAACTAAATAAAGTTGTTTCTCTCTTTCTCTGTCTCTCTCACTGTCCCTCTCTCTTTAAAAAAAAAAGAAAATATCATGATCTAAATACAAACTTCTACCTATTTTACCTCTTCCCACATTTTCTTGTTTTGTGACTTAAATATGAAAATTTAAGATGCTAGCATGTGACCTCTTCTTTTTGGATCTCATTTATCTCATCTTTAGAAAACTAATCACAAAAGACCTTCTACCAAACATTATGAAATACCTATCAGGCATATTCATGATGACCTACTTCATCCCTGAATTGACATATACATTAGTATTTTCATTCTGTGAGAATATTAGGCAATATTATGTATTTGCTGAGTGGGACAAACAGAAAGAAGACATCAGGGCTGCTTACCACTGACTACATTTACCCCTTTTCATGTATGTGTGGTGGGGGGCATTGATGGTGCTAAGAATTGAACCCAGGGCCTTGCACAAGCCAGGCAAGTGCTCTACCACTGAACTTTATGCCCACCCCACTGAACCCAATTAACTCTTAAAGGGTGTGTGTGTGTGTGTGTGTGTGTGTGTGTTGAGAGAGGGACAGCGAGTAAGAGAAAGACAGAATCAATTCTATTTAGCTTTTCATGTGAGCTTCATTGCTCTGACACTTCATTGTGTACGTGGTGCTGGGGTTTGAACCTGCATCCTTGTGCATGCCAGGCAAGCACTGTAACCACTGAGCTACAGCCCCTTAAAGTGTCTTTTTAATGTAAGACATGGGCATGCTTTTCATATAGTGTCATATTAGCAGAATTAGCTCAGTAGTAATCAGCCTTTCTGGAAAGCAAATTCAGAAAATAGGTAAGTTATCATCATATATGAGAGAGGGCTTCACAAGGCTCCATCTGGGGAAAGGTGACAGAAATGATATAATAAAAATGGTGCCTGACCATGCTTTTATAATTATGTCATTGCACATTCATTCTACGATCACATATCCAAAAAGAATCAATACAATTGAAAGAAAAGAGAGGAGACTGTGTCATGTTGTAATGGGAGTCAATATTTTTATTAGCCTAAACATGCATTTGGACCCAGAAGAAAAATTCATCTAAATGAAATTCATTATTGTGGTTGGTTCCATATAACAAGTGTAATATGTCCTGGCAGGTGGCCTAGAGTAACAATGGTTGCCTGATCCGGTTACTGTGAAGCCTGTAAAATGAAAAGTTCTGCCTAGCAAATGTTTTCACCAGTCTCCATGAAGGAAAAAAGTTTTTGAAACAAAGATATTGTTGTTTATCATCTGGGGATCATTGTGTTTGCATATCACATAAAACTGAACACTTTTTTTTGCAAAATATCAAATTGAGATTTGGGGAGTTTGGGATTAAAGAGAATGAAGGTCCAAGGAGGTCCTAACAGTAGCAACAACTTCCTGGGGGGACCAAGGGCTAATGTTTATAGCAGCAAAGACATGTTAGTAAATCTAGGAGAGTAAAGTCAGAATAGACTACATATCTGGAACAGCACTTTAATAAACCTAAACAAATTTTATAAAGTGAGTCTATAGACACCACTTAATAGTCAGTCTTCATTAAAATTCTATTTATATGCAAAGAATTCATTTTGAAGTATTTGTTATATCAGGATGCTACCTATATAGACACAACTTTTTTTTTGTACCAAGGATTGAACCCAGGGGTTCTTAACCACTAAGCCCCATCCCCAGATTTTTTTATTTTTTTTATTTTGAGATAGGGTCTCGCTAAGTGGCCTAGGACCTCACTAAGTTGCTGAGGCTGGCCTTAAACCTGTGAGCCTCCTGTCTCAGACTCCCAAGTAGCCACTGGACCCGGATATACACCACTTTTATCAGCAATGCAGACAATATGAAGATATAAAAGGAAGGGTGCACTTTCAATAAACATAGGAGAAGAACCAAGTAACTCTGTTAATAATAAATGTGAGGAGGGACGTAGATCCAAACTTCAGCAGCTTTGGAACTGTGTAGGAATTAGCTTTTCAGGCCGGTAGCTCATTGCTCACTTACTAGACAGACTGAAGAGCTTAATAATTAACTGCAAAGTCTATTTATAGAATTTTTAAGACAAGGTCATTCCTGAGAGCTCTGGGCTGTTTATCGCACTGCTCTCAAAGTTGACGAGGCCATGCAGAATTCCCGTGTGAAGACAGAACACAACCTCAAGGTCTAAATTCCCCAGGTCAAAATGAAGGTATAAAGGCATGAGAAAGTGATAAAAGAGCAGCCTAGGCATTTATCTTCCCCAGATCCCCCAAAACAACCCTTTGAAGGCGTTTTACCTCGGTTCAATTTCACCCCCTTCCATTAATGATTGCCCAGTTATCTCAACAGCTTCTTTTAGGGTTAAGTGAGTTTCCCTCAGTGTTCTAAAAGGAAACCAGGCTCTTCCAAGTTGCTAACACATGCTCACTAACCCATGACTAGGTCCCGTATAAACTCGCTTGCAAAATTTACTGGGGTTCTCTGTTTCCCGCGTTGTTCCTCCAGTCTCCTCCTGTGCAAATCACGCGCTTCCATGCAGTAATAATGACCATCTGTGACAGTATCTTGGCCAAAATAAATAAAGCTAAGCAGATGATTCTGTGGGGTTATGCTAAACAATTTTTAAACAGGCTCAGATTTCTTTCTTAGGGAGAACAAAATATCCCCATATGCTGGCCCTTGTTTATTATTGTGTATGTGAGCAAGCGGGAGAACTGCAGGGCTAGGCAGAGAGATAGAATGACAGATCATAATTATAGAGTCACTAAAAGTTGCTGAACTCAGGTTTATAAATTATATTTTAATTAGGAAATGTTTCTGAGACAAACCAGGAGGCTTACTTTCTCATTAAAAGAGTTTCAGTATATTGTCGAGAGTGTTTTCATTTCTGTCACTAAGATGAAAGCCAGTCTGTTTTAATGTAGAACCTACTGGAAGTGGGGTTTTTTTGGTCATTATTTTTACTGGGTTTGCTCTGGGCTATAGTAAAATCCTCTTTTTCCCTTGTGATGCTTCTTTTCTGGCTTTGCACACACAAAATAAACTGTACAAGCAGCGAGGACAACAAGGGGGACACTCCATAGCCTCACAGATCTGAACCCATCAGGACAGATTTGTTGACTAATCCACCATGATGCTTAAAATGGATTGTGTGTGAAAACAGTTGCTGCAGGATTCTTTCAAGATCCTACCTTTTCTTTCTTTTTCCACTTTCAGATGTTAAAATCCTTTAGTTTCAGATGTGCTTATCACTAGCAGCATCTAGTTAGAATTTATTACCTACTCTGCAAATCTTTGCCTTTAAGGAGATCATTTATTCTGTTTTCTTTAATATAGTTCTTGCTCTGTTAGGCTTAAGTCTCTTAGCCTAATTGGTGCTTTCTCTTTCCCCTGTTATGTTTATTGTTGTTCTCTTCTGTTCAGGTTTTTTTTATTACATACTTTTTTTAAATCTCTTCTACTGGATCCCTTTCCTTCTCCTGATCAATGTATTACATAGATTTTGTGACTTTTCATTTGATGTCTTCTAACCCAGATATTATCATTGTTTTATGAATAAGTATCCATTTAAATCAGTAGTCCTGGGGACACCTTCACTCAAAACTCATCAGTTAAGATGTGTAGTTGGAAGAGTACTGGGAGCCCTCATCCTAGGCTGGGCTGCAAATGCACACTCTGTTTTCTGCTTTGGGTTATTCCCCTATGATTGCATGCCCTTATGTATGTGCTATGGTTTGAGTATGGATTGTGTCCACCAAAACTCGTGATGCATTTCCGTCTCTCATGTCACAATGCTGAGATCCACCCTTGTGAAGGGATTTGTACTATCATGCGGCTATGAGCCTTTGCTCTTGTGATCTTAGATTAGTTACCATGAGTAAAGACACAAGGCTGCCCCTGTGTCTTGCCCATTTGCTCATTAACTCTCTGCCATGAGTTACCAGGCCTTCACCAGGAAGCAACCAAGGTGCCTGTGCCATGCTCTTGACCTCCCCAACTTCCAGAACTATAAGCCAAAATAAAATATTCTTTAGGGATTATGTAGTTTGGGGTACACTTTCATAGCAACAGAAAAATGGACTAAAAAAGTATATAACCCTCTGATGACTCAACTTAGTGATGGGAGAGTCTTTTATATATGTTCCACTTTTCTGGATTCAGGACCTTGACTTTGTCCCTGATTCTGTTTAATGCCACCCAATGTGTAGCTAAATCTGCTTAGACTGGTATATATTCTTGGTAGGGGGGTGAGGGGGATTTTGTCTATGTTCCTGCTCACATACCTAGATTTCTGATTTTTCTAGTTTTGAGGGGGGAGCTCCTCATTAGCTCATCTACTCTTTCATACTTTTTATAAAGACATTCAAAAATGTATTCATTCTGTATTGTCGATGGATTTTTCAAAAGAATGTGTAGAAATAACTACTGAATACTAAGATAATATTTTAGAAACATGCTGTTTTATATTGAGTGTTTAGTGAATAAGCCCATAGCTTATCTGTGTGTATAAATTTCTGTAATACTTGACACAAAGTCATTGTTCGGTTTACAAAGATGTTAGGAGTCTAATATATATTAAATATGATTTGTAGTTATCATGACTGTTAAATGACTAAGTAAATATATTATTAATATAGAAATATGTTATTGATATGTTGGCAAGTTAACAATATAATTTTTTACCTAATGATAAATATTAACAATTTTCAGTTAACCTTTATTTTTATGTGTATTTATTTATTTATCGAGAGGAGTTCTCTGTGTTACTCAGGCTAGTCTCAAACTCCTAAGCTCAAGTGATCCTCATGCCTCAGTCTCTTGAGTGCTGAGGTTGCAGTTGGGTGCTGCTGGGGCCAGGTTTAGTTAGCTTTTGATATAATAACTATCATAGAGTTGACATTTGCCATAAGCCAGGCACATGTATTATCTTATTTAATCATCAGACCTTAAATGAATGATTTTTACAGAAGAAAAATTAGAAGCACAGGGAAGTTAAAACTGTCTGAAGTCAGGTGATCAGTAAGTGAGAGACAGAATTAACCTTCAAGATCAGTTCTCTTTAGCCCATGTTCTTACCTGTATAAAGCAACTTTAATTCCCTGTGTTGAAATTGTTTCTATGAAAGAATTTTGTAACTTGTAAGAGTTAACCATGCCATTAATGCCAATAGCTACTGACATTCTTGAAGAGCCCATTAAATATGTTTATATTTTCGCTTCGTGCTAAAAACATTTTGGGAGACAGAAAGGAACTATAATCTTCAAAATTAATTTTAGGCCCCCAAAGATTAGTTTTACATCTCTAATCAGCAACATGTTATATTAAGATCACTAAATTAAAGTTAAATCTTATAATTTTAGTAATTTCAAATATTGTGAACCTAAATTTGTGTTTTATTACATGATCATTAGAGAATCAATTAACTAATTGTGATTTATATGGGAACATTCAAGACCTCAAAGGAACCTTTTCAAAGAAACTCTTATCAACTTTCTGAGTCACTGAGTCAACAGAATGACACTTACGTAAGGGAGACATGACTGAATTCTTATTAATACAAGCCAGGAAAAAAATTTTACACATCACAGAACTGAATAGTGAGTTGCAACAGTCCTGTTATTCTTTTATTTATAAATATAGCAATCTCTGGAGGGTTCAAATTGACTAAAAATCATGTGCACTTATAATAAAAATGAAAATCCCCCTAGAACTTGGCATCTACCAAAGAAACCAGTGCTTTAGAGGACAGGAAAAGGGTAGAGGAAATAGAAAACTTCAATCAGATTTTCCAAACCTTTTCCCAAATCCTAAAATATCAAGATATTTGAATTAGTCCCTGCCATTTGGCTGGAAAATGAATTGGAATTATTTTGAAATCAATTGTTGTCAACAAGGTCATTAATTTCCAAAGAATTGGTCAATAATTTACTTTCTTTTATTGAAACACATTAATAAAGTTGACAAAGTTGACTTAAAAAGTTGGACTGGAATCATGTTGATTGAAATGATTATTATTTATTTTCCTTGAAATTTTATGGAAATAACTAATCCAGAAGGATGTTCTCAAGTCACTCTTAACTTGAAATAAACCTAAATTTTTTTCTCCTTTTTTTTTCTTTGTTCTTTTTTTAGCTCCTGGAGATCACACCCGTCGTCCTGTGCCTATGTTCCAGTTCTTGAGCTACCTTTTCAGCACCTAAACATGAACTTTAAATTTTACTGGACAACAATTTCAAATTTCATTCTCTCTGATAAATATATTTGTTTTGCCTTTAGTCCATGAACTTTTTCTTTTGACTCCACCATCTTAATAATGGCACATTTATTTTAAAATAAAAATAAATACTGAACTATACCTAGCAACACAAAATTCTGTCTTGTAAAATACTCTAGCACAATCATGTTTTATTTTAGAAAATATATTTCCCATGCTATTTTTCTTTTAGAAAAAAAATTGTCACAAAGCTGACGCATTTACCTTGAACGACCAAAAACCTCAGTCACTAAAATGTTTGAACTTTTCTGACAGCTCCAGAAATATTAAAGATAAATTTTTATTGCTGTTTTATAGTTTTAGTTTTGCTGTTTGATTTTTTTAAAATAAAAAAGTTAGCAAAAGAATTTGGTTCATATCTGGTGGGAACTTATTTTTATGTGTGTGACAATTAGAAAATGGATAACTAATGAGTTTCTGTAAGAACTTTCAAAGTGACATTGCTATAGACTTACGGAGGCAGAGAAGTGATGTTAAACTGAAGAAGAGTGATGTGTGAATCAACTTCTCAATTGTCAGTAAGTAATAAAGAGCTTACATTCTTACTTTTTGGTTTTAGTTATATAAGAAAGGCAGTGGTATTATCATGAATCTTTAATTCACCATTCATCTCAGTTGCAATAGAGATATAGAAGTACATACAGATGAATTCACGTTACTTGTCTCAAGGTGATAGGGTCTTAAACACCTGTGGAACAAATAAACTGTGACATGTTTGAGACTCCAGGAGCTTTTTGCTTCTCTAGACACATTGTTGGCATATAAACATCATTGATTACTTCCCCCTATATTCACAACCTCATATTTACCTACATATGATATAAAGATACACAGAAATATAAAACGGAGGAAAACACCTACAGAAAAAATTTATTCACTTCAGCTAGAGAATCTTGTCCATACTATTCTCTGCTAGTCCATTTTAATATTAACAATCTGTTCCTGCTAAGAATCACACATAATTTTCCATCATCCATACATCCACCCAAATTCTCAACATCTTCATAGTTATTGTTGACAGCTTTCCTCAACTTCAAGTCCAGTCTCTGCTTTCTCAAAATCATTACATCTGTAGCTGTCAAACAAGTGTATGTTTTAGCAGTGCTTAAACATAAAATACACGAGGGTGAATAGTGACTGAAATATTAAATCCTCTTGCCCCTAAAGAGATGAAGTAATCAAGAGAAGCTGTTTTAAAAAAAGAAAGATACAGGTGGAAATTATTTTTAAAATTTTGAGTGGGGGAGGCTGGTGGGATAAAAAGGAATCACTGGCCATTCTGAATATTAGCCAAGAGGATTAGAAATATGAAATTTCTAATGCATGCCCTATTACTTTCTTTCAGAGTCACAGAGTGCAAAAGTCCTGATCACTTTAGAGAGTACAGTTTCAAACACCTGGCTGAGAGAGGAGGTACTTATGCAATGGCAGCTTGAGCACCATTTGTTTGATCCAGTTCTTTCAAAGTTATGAGTTCTTACAACAGGGAAATAACACCTGAAAGATCTTCATTAATTGCTTTTTCTGCATCTTTGTCAAGACTCTAGGGAGTCAGTCTACTTGTTCAGTGAAGACATGGCCCATTACATTTTCAGGACTCTCTGTGTAAAGCTGAGAATGTCAAACTTGTCCAGTATCTGGATATGGTGTTTATTCATTTTGACCATCGGGACTCTATAGCCAAACCTAACCTGCTGACATCAACGAAAATGACGACTAATAAAACGACACAGGATTTGTGTAACTTTGAAGATTTTTGCAAAATAGTTTCAAAAAATTCCGAAAAGTAGAGGAGGAGAACCCTTGAAGAACAAATACAGAATATACTTTCAGAGGTTTCATTTAAAAAAAAAAAGGAAAAAAAATAGAATAGCAGCATTGATAATAAATGACAAAGATTTATTTGCCTTTGTATAAGCAGTGGAAAAGCATGGCAGTGAAAAGGCAGAAGCTGAAATTACAAGAGAGTGGTGTTGGGACTTGGGGAGAATCAGCCAGCAACATGTCCCTCTCCACCAGCATTTGGAATCACTCTAGTACAGACACGGGAATTACAAAGAGGAAGATCAACATCTAGGATCACCTTTACTAATGCTTAGCAGAGAACGTAGATTTGGATCTAGAAGAACAGGCTAGTTGGCAGAGCTGTACAACCACATGCCCCACCTTCAAGGACAAGCCTCCTAACGGGGAGCAAACAGAAGATCAGAGCTTGCATACTGTGAGCAGACCATAGCACCCCAAAGGAAGGGGCTGGGCCTAGCTATGATCCCCACTGCTTCACCCACCAAATATCTCATCCCTTTTCAGGAAATTACTGAACAAAACATGTGGAAGAATGCAACATAGAAACAATAGGAGTAGTGACTAAGTGACTGTTACCAAGAGGAAAAGAGAAAGGGAGATCATTCATATTATTATGAGACAAACAGGTAACTGATTTTGTATATTATTCTAAATTAGGCTATCCCTAGGGAGGAAGTCATGGTATTTAGTACTGTTTTTTTCTCTCACTTTTTAAAGAGATTTTTCATTTTTCTAGGTTTATCATCTTCTTTGAATAATAAAGGCTTGCTTCTAATTGGTAAGTATTTATTGCAGATGAATACAATGATCAAAACTGGTGGATTATATCTTACATTAAATACATGGAAAGACTGATCTTCATATTTATTTCATAAATTCATAATTTATCTCACAAATTTATGAAATAAATTCTAATTATTAACTAGAATTTGCAAAATGTCTTTGATAGAAGCAATGGTTGGCAATATAATAAATGTAAAAATTTAGAAGCAGATGCCACTAGCCTGATTTCCTTTAAAAACCTGACTTAATGTTTTTCACCAGAGATAAACCTAAAATGCATAGTCCTATATTCAAGTCAGAATTTCTTTCAATACCACAAGATTTTCCTGTAGATATGCACCTTATCAACATAACAGAATGTGCCTTTTCAACTGTTGTTATGCATGAACACTTCTGTAGAAACCTAACCCTCAAGGTACTTTAACATATTACCTATATTTTACAAATAGAAAAAAAAAGTGTGCCAATTTTAGATGTGTTATATGTAATGTCTAAATGAAGTATTCATTCCCAATCCTGCTACAGAACTACTGATGAGATTACAGCTGACCAGAAATAGTTGAGTTGTATTGTAGATTTAGTGTGCATTTTCACAGAAACTTAGAGGTTTGGGAGAAGAGATCATGTGAACATTGAACTTTTAGTTGAGCTCTTTCAAATTGGAAAATGACTTTTTAAAATCAACTAAATGTTGATTAAAATTTAAAGAACTCATAGTCATAAATTCTTAACAAATCTTTAAATGCCTAACAAATCAAAATAGGTCATCTGAATAACCAATTTCCTGGACACTAAAAGATTCATAGATAATTCTGTAAATCTTCAACAATCTCTTTCCTAACTGAGCTAAAATCTATCATTTTTATGTATGGGACTCAAGTCATTTTTCTGCACAATATTGATTATAAGTTGATTTTACTTTTTTTGCAAATAAGACATTTCAAAAAAGTTTATACATCAAAGGATAAAGCAACCAATTTGTGAAAACCATCTACCAATTAATGTAGCTTAGTAAATGACCTGTCCTTTGCATCAGTTAGGTCCAGGTTCAAATTCATATTTCATCATGTATTACCCATGTGATCTTAAACTACCTTAACTTTGTAATCCTTTAGGTAAATTTTTGGTAATAGTGATAGATACTTATTCCATATGTAACACTTATTCTAAACTTCACTGGATGCTAAAAACTACTCACAACCAATATATGTTAAAGACATATAATTCAAAGATATTTTAAGCATTCACTTTACTATTTTTATGATCTACCATTTTGGAGAAGTTGTATAAAAATGCACTAATTTTAAATGAATAGTTCAAAATCTTGATTAATGTATACGTTCATGTAAACTATACTACAACATGATACAGAACATCAACATTGCCCCCCAAAAGTTCCTACATGGCCCTATTCAATGAATCCCTTCCCAATGCTATGATCCCTGAGAAACATTACTCTCTGCTTTAAAGGTGTATTTTTTCCTTTTCTAGAATGAAATACCATCATAATCATGCAGTACGCACTATAATGCTTTTGAGGCTCCTTTGCATTGTTGTATGTGTTCTTTTGTTTCTGTTTGCATATAAGCAAGAATTGCACTGTGTCAATTGGATTTACCTAGACCTAAAAATAAAATTCCCTTTATGTAGACAGAAAAAGATATCTAAACATGAAATACACAAAAACAAATTTAAAGAAAACACTGAAATTTTTGTCCTCATTGTAATTCATGGTAATTGGCCCTAATTACAACTGAAAAAAAATATTTTCATTAAAACTCACATTAAGGGTTGGAGCAGCGGCTCAGCAGTTCTGGCACTTGCCCGACATGCATGATGATTGGGGTTCAAATCACAGCACCAGGTACACAACTAAGTGTCGGAGCAATGAAAGTCATATGAAAAACTAAATAAAATTGATTCTTTCTTTCTCCTTCTCTCACTGTCCCTCTTTCTTTAAAATGAAAGTAAAAGTAAAAAATAAAACTCACCTTAAAAGAGTGAAAAGAGAAGCTACAGACTGGGGACAATATCTACAATGTGAAAATTCAACAAGAAATAGCATCTAGAATACATTGAGAATTCACAAAAGAAAAGAAAAAAAGAGACAAAAAATTCCAATTAAATATTGAAAATTTGAAAAAATATTGCACAAAGTAAGATATGACCAACAAACATATGAAGGATGATCAACATAATTTGACATCAGAAAAATGCAAAATAAATCCACTGTGAAAGCCAGAAAGCCTAAAATAAAGCTAGCAATCTCAAGTGTCAACCAGGATACAAAACCACCAAAACTCATAATGGAAGTATAAATTGGTGCGACCACTTTGGGAAATGTTTGGTATTACATTTCCCGCACCCTGGTTATTTTACTTTCACCATTTTTGTTTATTGTATTTCATGATTTTAAATCTCATTTTTATGTCCTAGCTGTTTCCTCTGTATCTTATCGTAATAAAAATGAGTACATGCATTCACCAAAATATGTGTATGAGAAGGTTCACAGCAGCTTTCCTCATCACAGACAAAACTCAAAACATCTCAAATGTCCATAAAGGTTACACTTGGCATGTATACAAATTGAGGTGCACATTGATGATGTAGAATGAAATTGAATATTATAAAATTTTAAATCCATTTCCTTAGAACAGTCAATAAGAAAGAATGAACTCTTTCTGCACGCAACAGCATGGATTCTTATTGAAGACACAAAATAGTGGGTACATGATCCCATACACATGAAACCAGAAAACAGCCAAACCTCATGTACACTTGTAGAAATTACTGGCAACTGTTCCTGAGCAGAATGCTGAGTGGGAGGGTTCACATGGAAGCCTGTTGGTCTATTGGTCCTCCCCCTTGCTCTGGGTGGTGACTACATTGATGTATACACAACAGACTTTACCCAGACAGTTCATTACATATTTTTGAACGTAAATGCACATAAGATATCTCAATTGGCTAGTTCCTATCATCTGATAAGGCATTCAGAGAAAGAACAAAGTCATTTTAGTTAGTTGAAAACTTGACTTGAATTTACTATCATCTTCAGTTAAGCATCAC
Source organism: Aplodontia rufa (assembly GCA_004027875.1). Classification (NCBI taxonomy): domain Eukaryota; kingdom Metazoa; phylum Chordata; class Mammalia; order Rodentia; family Aplodontiidae; genus Aplodontia; species Aplodontia rufa. Next base: position 60,728 of record PVKS010005880.1, read on the forward strand.
AGGCACTAATGATTTCTCTTTTGCTCATTTAATTTTTGGCAGTTTTAAAGATAACTCAACTTAAAATATGATATAGTGAGGTTTACTTCAGTCACACTTTATAAGAAAAGTTCACACTAAAATTTTATTTTAGTTAAAAACAAAGTTATAAGCATGATATTTATGAGATAAAGTTGCATAAACTCCCATTGACTTGTTGACATATGCAAACCTATTGTACTAAATAAAACTATACAATAAGAACAGTTTTCACATGTATCTTAAAACTTGGTATAGGGGCTGGAGCAGTGGCTCGGCAGTTATGGCACTTGCCCAACATGTGCAAGTACACAGGTTCAAACCCCAGCACCCACGTACACAACTAAGTGTCAGAGCAACAAAAGTCATGTGAAAAACTCAATAAAAATTTATTCTGTCTGACTTTCTTGCTGTCCTTCTCTCTCTCTTAAAAAAAAGGTATAATAATAGTGATGCAAAAATAATAATTAGATAATGTAGAAAACATGTTTTATTAAATGATCCTCATTCAAGATACTATAAGAAATAAAAAACATACTCTATACTAGAAGGCAAACATTTTTATTTTTATGCTTTTTATTTATAACAGACAACCATACTGAGAACTGTCATTGAAAACTTAGTAAAAAAATTAAATTAAATTAAATTTTTAAAAAATAAAACAGTACATATCGAGGCAGGCATAAAATACCAGAATACAAAATGGACAGAGGCCAAACCCTCAAGGATTTATAGCAAGAAGGCAGACACACAAACAGACGATTACAACACGGCACCGAAACCGAGTCAGAGATAAAGCCCATATGCCAAGACTACAAAACACAGTGTCAACACAAGGGACATAAACATGTGACCACAGAATGAAATTCATATCAACACTAAAAACGACACTCTGGTAATTTCTCCACAACTTTTAATTCACAGTAAACAAAGCTTAAATGCCCACTATTTTAAATTAGTTGTGGACACTTCATTGCAAAGCCTATTTTTACTTAAGTGGTTCTGTGTGTGTTGCAAAACAAAGCAAATGAAAAACACCACAAAGATAATAATTTTTTCATATGCTTTCTACTCTAAATTTCCATAATAGGTGCCTGACAGTTTGAAAGTCCTCTCTGCAGAATGCCAATGTGCATGAGTGACCGATCTCTGGGTCTTTATAACCCTCTAATGCACTTACTCTTGGACACAAACCAGAACCTGCATCAACTGCTTTCCTTCACGCGATCACTCACTTTTTAGGTTAGATAACAACCACAGGAACTATAAACAGATCATCTATTACATGATAATTATCTTTCCTTAAAGATAACAGAAGAGAAAATCATTTTCTTATTACTCTTCCTCCAGGAGGCTTAAAATTCAAAAAGTAAGCAATGTTTCTTGAAGGAAGAAATAAATTTGATCAAAAAATTCAAGCATTCATGTAAGAAATCTGGGATGTATTTTTGTACAGTAAATTCCCTGAAATTTTCGTGTAACAAATATTAAAGTGTAAGGTCAGGGGATACAGAGAATATTTGTCAAAATGTATTTGACTACTCCACAGATGCACTGTGGAACGTATAGGAACAGATGGCCTTGTAGAAGCACTTCCTCTGTCATGATATGGTCCCTGTGATTATGGCGTGCATATTTATCTCAATATTGTGATTTTTATGGGTAAAACGTCAGGAAAAAAACTTCTTCATAAGCCCTCTATTTGCCAAAAATAATATTTTAAGAAGAAAGATACCCCAAATGTTAAATCTTAAAAGGAGAGATTTGAGGTCTTGCAGTATGTGCATTTGGAGACCATTTGGAGATATTCATGGTGATTAGTACTTTTATTTTACGCTCCTTCACAACTCATTCCTTCTGACTTCAAAGGTACCTTGGATCTGGATCATTAATCACAAACAAAAGGGCATTGTTAATAAATATTGCTCCTTTTTAAAATACTGCTCTTTTAAAAAATGTTTTCAACCTTTACTCCCTCATAATCATATAGATTCAGTAACAAGACCTTATATATATATGTTTTTTAAATCCCGCAGTGACAAGTTCCTCCCTTAACTGAGAATTTGAGGCCAATACATCTTAGACAGCCTCCAGCCTCCCAGCCAACCAGAGAACTTAGCACTTAAAAGGTTTGTGGGCATGGATCCAAAAACTGTGGTACATTTATACCATGGAATATTGCACAGCAATTAGAAACAATGATATTGCAGCCTTTGAAGGTAAATGGATGGCTATGGAAGAGATCATGATGAGTAAAATCAGCTTAACCCAGAGATCTAAGGGTTGATTGTCTCCACTCATCTGTGGAGGTGGGGACTAGATCCTGGACAATGAGAAAGTTGGTCTATTAGCATGTGTTAAATCCAGATAAGATATAATGTTTTACAACCTAATACTTTTTTTAGAGATATAGTGGGAAGGGGAAGGGTGGGATAAGGCAGGGTAATTGGGGGGGGCACTCCTGGGGGTAATTGCAATATCCAGAATATATACATTTTATATTATTTTGTTAAAAACTTGTATGGTTGTTCAAAAATAAAAAATTAAAAAAAAAAAAAGGTTTGTGGGTGGAATGTCGGCAACCACAATGAGAAGGGTTCCCTGGAGCAAAAGCATCCAGTCCCTATGATGCGTTATGCGCCTACAAAACAGAAAAACAGCCCCTGCTTGTCTCCCTCCCTGCTCCCCAGTCACAGTTCCAAAGCGCTAACTGCCTCTCCACAGTCCCCTTCCTGGAAACGTTTGTCTGTAACTTCTGTGTAAACGATGGCTTTTCGGTTCTCCTCCTCTCTGGCCATACTCCTGTCTGCTTGGAAGCATCTGCCTTTCTTGTTATTTAAGTTGTGCCAGATCAGTCTCCTACTGGAGTCCCCTAAAGGCCCCCCGGGTTAAGGCCCAGTTTTCAGAGTGTGGGTACTGGGAGACGGTGGAAGCTTTAAGAGGTGGGGGCTAGTGGCAGATGAGTGGGTCAGTCACCAGGGCCTGCCCTGCAAGGAGCCTGTGGGAGCTCTTGTTCTTCCTCTTCTGCTGCCCCAGCATGAAGTGAGCAGTTTAGCCATCTGCTCCTGCTGTGATGTGCAGGAGGAATAGGACAAACTGACCATAGACAGAAAGCTCCAAAATTGTCACCCAAAATAAATCTTTTCTCTTTAGAATGTTATCTCAACTACTTCTTAAAGTGACGGAAATCTAATATAAAGCCCTTTTCCCTTTTTACTCTGTGTTTTTCTCTATTGACAACCATACTGATGTCTAGTAACAATAACAACCTTCACAGAACTTAGGAATTAATCTCTTTGGGAATGTCTACTTACTATCTCTTGCAAACACATAAACTCAATCTCATTTTGGTCTTCCAATGTTCCAGTGCTGCCTATTTCATCATTATCCCCCCATAGTAAAAAATTTAAAAAAAAATCAGAAAAAAAATAGTTTTATGTCTAATACACAAAAGAACTAGTAGAACAGGTAAGCATAGGGTATAACTCGCCTTCCTAAGGAGGTGTGGGGAATTTCTTTATGGCGAGTGAGCCATGTTTGGTATAAGAAACATAAAAAATTTTCCTCCTGATGGCTTTTATTTTCACCATAAATCACAACATTAAGTCATCTTACTAAAAGCAAAGAAGAAGAAGAAGAAGAAGAAAAAAAACAATTTGGTTGGAATTTTGATGAAAAACCAGTGAAACTTGATGGAATTGCCAGGCAATTTCAAGGGCCTCTTTTAGTACGGTGATGATTAATTTATAATGAATCCAGTTAGTCCTGTGGTTGCAACTTTCACCAACAGGACTCAGTTCCCTGGTGAATTGCAGCAGAGGAGGGACAGATAGAGGTAGGTTCACAGTCTCCTATCCATGATTTCAAAATCTTTCAGTCTTTTGACCACAAGTCTATGATGTGATAAATTTATTTATAGTCTGTATTTATTCAAGGTAGTATAACCATAACACATTTTTCTACATAAAGTTATTGCATTGATTTTGTTAGTAATGCCTCGAACTCTGTTAGAGGTGTTAAATAATTTTAAGTTCGAATTCTGAATCATGTTTAGTCTCTTGGTATTTTGATAAGGGGTTGTAGATTCAGCACATCCATTAAGGTTTTGAATTTTGCCAGAAATCTTAATTTTTCATAAGTCTCTAAGAGTCCAACCTCAAGAATGCTGTACCACATATGATGAAAACTAACCAGTTAATTGCTAGCCATGCATGTGAGTTCAATCTCTATTAATTTTATGAGAAAATAAAGCAACCTTCTGATTTCCAAGAATGCAAAGTAACCAAAGCTTTCATGGTGAAATTTTTCAAAGTGCCAATTTAGCTCAATAAAATTAAATGAATGGAGGTGGCTCTGGAGGAAGTTCCCTTCTTGGGTCCTGTTAGAAATGAATTCATGTGGGGCTGGAGTGGTGGCTCAGTGGTCCTGGCATGCACAAAGATGCGAAGTCAAACCCTAGAACCATGTACCCAAGGAAGTCTCAGAGCAACAAAAGCCACATGAAAAACTAAATAAAAATTAATTATCTCTCTCTCTCTCTCTCTCTCTCCCACTGTCCCTCTCGCTTTCAAAAATGAAAAAAAAAAACATGGATTCATACTCTCTTTCATCACCTGTTTACCTCATATTCTGATTACTACTCCTACATGAAAAAAGTCAGTGGTATGAAGTATTAATACTTATTTATTGATCATACAAGGTTTTTATGGGTCAGTGGAAAGGGCACAGGCATGCTTTTGGCTTATGGTCCCCCTGATGTTGAGAGAAGGTGATCAACCTGGAGCAGTGAAGCCTCTGAGCCCACGTTGCAGTCTGAGGCCCTCCGCACAAGCTCTCTCTGTGTTTGCTATGTGGGCTGCTCCACAATACGGAGGCTGACGGCCTCCTCACAATGGCTTTAGCCAGTCAGTTGAGGGTAATCTGAACTAGATAGGCAAGTCTCACAGCAAGACTTCAGTCACTTGAATTTCTTACAAGCAAGTTGCAAACCTGACTAGTCATAAAGGGAAAGGGATAACACTCAGAGGTTCTTTACAAGGTCTTCTGAGTCCTTCTGCTTTATACCTGGAGGAATCCTGCTATCCTCCTTGTAGCAAAACCCAAGAATCACTATTTAGAGTCCAGCTAATTTATAGTCTGGCAGCCTTTGCTATAGTTGTCAAAACCAAAGAACTTCTCTTCCTTCTCAGTACATTTCTCCTTTTTTCATCAACTTGTCCTCCCCTATGAAAGTTTTTCAAGAACCCAGACCTTCTCTCCTCACCCTGAAATCTTATCCTAGACATTGGTATTAGTCTTCTATATCTATATCTGCTATAACAAATTAGAGCAATCATGGTAGCTTAAAATATGATGTGCATTCTCCACATCTGTAGAAGCAAAACATCTGAAATCTAGGGGTTAGTGGGACTAAGTGCTCTCCAGAGACTATCAGGAAGATTGTGTTCCTGGTCTCTTCCAGTTCTAGTAGATGTTGATATTCTGTGGCTTGAGACTATATAAATCTGGTCTCTCCCTTCACTTGCAATTTAGGACCCATTTTTATAATTCAGGATTATTTCCTCATATCAAGATCTTTAATTTAATTACATCTGTGAAGTCCATTTTCCAAATGAGATGACAATTACAAGGTCTGTTAGTACACAGACAAATTTGGGGAGTGAGCATCCTTCAGTCTACTTCAGCATTCCTAACCTATTCTGTGGATTGAATTGCCATCTGTTTAGAAATTCATATATCTATTCTTCTGAATATTTCCTCTGAGCTCTGCATCTTTGTAAATATACACTATTACCAGCTACATATCTATAATTTGCTATCAGAAAAGTCTCTAACATTCAGCTTTTTCAAAACTGATCTTTGTGCCAGTGTCTCTAAATCTCCTCATCCATGGCTTCCTACATCAAAAATGGTATCATAGTCCACCTAGTTATACCTGTTTTCATGATTGGTAATCGTTTCATCCACAGCCTATAGAAATAAAATGATATTCGACCTTTAATACTTGTTAAGTATCTCACCAATTTCCCCACTTCTGCCCATCCCACTGCTACCACTCTACCAGAATATGAAGTCATCCAGTAAGAGCAAAGGAGAACTTTGGAAGTTTAGGGCTGACGTTGTGCATCATCTGAGGCCTGGGTATCATCTCACTACCTACTCTCTGCTTCTTATTGAAACATAAGTCTTGCCCCAGATCCCTTCGAAGATCTGTAGAACAGGTAAGCATAGGGTATAACTCGTCTTCCTAAGGAGGCGGGGGGAATTTCTTTATGGCGAGTGAGCCATGTTTGGTATAAGAAACATAAAAAATTTTCCTCCTGATGTCAGTTGGGCAGGGTCCACAGGTTAAGTCAACAGGAGCCAAACTCTGTGGAAAGGAAGGTTGCAGAACCTGGAGGCCAAAAGAAGCTGCAATGAATATCAAGACAAAAGGAACAATCTAAGGTAGTCCCATTTTGGAAAAATGGGGGGACTCAGAGCATCGGGATTTAACCTTACTCCGTGCCTGTGCCAACTGAGACTGCTGTGACAAGGTACAATGAATCATGTGCTCACAAACAGCAGAAATGCATTTTTCACACCTCTGGAGCTCAGAAGACTGAGATTAAGGTGTAAGCATTATTGGATTCTGGTGAGGCTTCTCTTCATGCATGAACAGGCCAACTTCTTATATTTTCACTTAAACAGAGCTAACCAGCTCTCTGGCCTCTTGTCATAAGGGCACTAACCCCTGTTATGAGGGACCAATCTTCATAACCCAAAAGTTTCCATCACATAATACAATAACATTGGGGATAGAATTTTGAAATGTAAATTTGGCAGAGACTTAACATTCAATTCATTGAATTTGGCTCATATTATGGTTTGAATGAATGAAACTCTGAAGGTCTATGATTCAACATGAAAGCAACAAAGAAAGTACTTTGTATGTGTGTGTTAGGTAGAATATAGGTATTGTTGAATAGTGACCTTCCAAAATATATATATTCATCTGAAATTCCAAATGTGACCTTAGTTGGAAATAGAGTTTTCACAGTTATAATTGGTTGAAGATCAGATTTACCCCCTAGATCCTTCCCTATTCTCCCTCCCTCCCTTTTCCCTTCCTCACCTGTCCCCTCCCTGCTACTTCCAGCTACATGTCTATGACTGCCCTAGATCATGTGTTACTACACCTTTGCTGGGTCTAATACATGAGGTTGAATACCTTTCAGACAGGCCTGGGTTTAGCTCTAGCCTCCTCAAATGAGTCATTTGACACTTCACTGTCTGGGTTTGGCTAACTTCGCTTAGCAAGATTTCTTCCATCACCATCCATTTACCTTCAAAGGCTGCCATATCATTGTTTCTAATTTCTGAGTAGAACTCCATGGTGTATATATATATATATATATATATATATATATATATATATATATATACCACTGTTTGGGGGTCTGTTCATCCAGTGAGGAGCATCTGGGTTGGTTCCATAATTTACCTATTATAAATTGAGCATCTATGAACATTGAATTTGCTATAATGTGCTGATAATTACTCCACCCAGAAGAGGGATAGCTGGATCATATGTTGGGTCCATCCCTAATTTTTTGAGGATTCTCCACACTTCTTTCCAGAGGGCTGTACCAGTCTGCAGTTCAACCAACAGTGTAAGAGTGTTCCTGTCTCCCCACAACCCCTCCAGCATCTATTACTATAGCCTTCATTTTTGCCAATTTGACTGGAGTAAGTTGCAATCTTATAGTTTTGATTTGCATTTCTCTGATTATACTAGTGATTTAGAACACTTTCTCATTTATTCACTGGCTTGCTCAATGTCCTCTTTTGAGAAGTTTCTATTTAACTATTTGGCCCATTTATTGATTTGGTTGTTTGTGGTTTTGATACTGAGATTTTTGAGGACTGTAAATTCTGGACATTAGTCCTCTGTCAAAAGAATCACAGGTCATGATTTTCTCCCATTCTGTAGGAAGTCTCTTGACAATTTTGATCTATTCCTTAGCTGTGCAAAAACTTTTTAGCCTTATGGTTGAAGATCTTGAGATGAAATCATTCCAGGTTTAAAGTGGACCCTAAATACAAGGACCCGTGTCCTTGTGAAAAGAAAAGAAGACATACAAAAATACAGAGAAAAGGGTAAGTGAAGATGGAGTCAGAGAACAGACCTCTGTTCCATACACTGAGGAACACGGGAAGCCAAGAGACATTTCACAAGGAGAGTGACTCCACTCACACCTTGATTTCAGACTTCTGGCCTCCAGAACTGTGGTAGAATAAATTTCTGTGTTTCTTCTTTAATCTCCTACTATTGACAATGTGTTATAGCATCAACAGGAAAACAGGAAACTGATACCGGTCCTTTGTTCTTACTTATATCCTTCAAATTATCCCAAGAGCTAAAGGTTAATGTTATTGTTTTTCAAATTTAGGAACAAACTCAGAGCAGTTAATGATGCTAAGGTTCTTCTAGCTGGTAAGCAACAGGAGTAAGAGGATAAACAATGTTTAGTTGATTCTAAAATCCCATTGTCTTTCAAAATATTATGCACTGCTTAAGATAAATTATATTTATGAAGCAATGCGGAAAGTTTCCCCTTTTCAAATCACTGCATTAAATAAATAAAATTAAGAGCTTAGAATGCTAAACATCTGTTACATAGAAAATGTTTATCTGTGGAATATTTTATTCTCAGACATTGAAAAATAAATAAATCATCACTTACTAAACTCATACACAATAATTCAGTGTATTGGAATCCCTTATATATGGTAAATTATATGTAAAGAGTGAGGTACTGTTGATGGCCCTCATTCTTTAGACAATGAAAATGAGACTCAAAGGGTACAATATATAGAATAATGTTCTTCCAATGACATCCATGTCCTAAGAGCCAAAATTTGAGAATATATCACCCACCTTACATGCAAAATGGACTTTGCATTTGTGATTTAAGTCAAGGATCTTGGGATCAAAATGTTATCCTGGATTATCCCTTCTAAGGTAAAGAAGGAAGGAGAAGGAAATGTAATGACAGAAGCAGAGGTCAGAGACAAGGAGAGAGATTAGAAGTTGCTGTGTTGCTGGCCTTAAAGATGGAGAATGAGGCCTGGAACCCAGGACTGGAAGGTGATCTCAGAATTGGAAAAGAGAAATTCTCCCCTGGAGTTTCTAGTGGGAACACAGCACTGTCAGTAACTCAATTTTAGGACTTCACATCTTTAGTATATTGTTATTAAATTTGTGTTGATTTAAATTACTAAATTTGAGGTATTTTTTGCAGCAGCAGTGATAGAAAATTAATATGAAGGGATTAAGGCATTTCTCAATGACCTCATTTTCTCAGAGAGGGTATAGCAGGTATTGCCTCTCCATTCAGGATTGGGAAAATCACATTCAGGTAAAAGATGAATTCACACATAGTTAAGAGAAGTGCCTCAATCCACTCAACCAGAATTCTGCATTTTCAACATGCACAATAAGGGTGAAAAGAATCAGCCAAGTAAATATTTATGACAAACTTGTACCTGTTCTTAATGCAGATAGCAAAACTGTTCATCAAATTTATTAAGCTTCACTTCTGGCCAGAAGTAAAGCCTTTTCTTGTGGACTCAGATTTGAACGCTTTCCAAGTTTTTTTCAATGTCTTCTCTTATAGCTGGATTATTTCCAAAGTAGATGAAAAATTACGGTTTTCCAACTCTGTATGAATTGAGACCAAATACATCTCTTTGTATTTACACAAAAAGGTGAGAGGTTACACAAACTGACTGTTAGTTTTTAGTCTCAAGTTGACTGAAATTTGAGAATGAATTTTTCTACTAAATGCTTTTCAGTAAACTTTGCTTTATTTTTACAGCAAAATTCTAATTAAAAACAACTGGACAATTCATTATTTCTAAGTTAAATACCACATTGTCTAGGAGATAACAAAAGTGTCAAGAAAAATATATTTATCAACTTAAATTTATTATGACTAATAATTTGCCATATTTTGACTTTCTGATATCCACAATATCAAAATGTATATTACTTTTTGTAGGCAATAATTTTCCTACAATACATGTTAGAACATTAGATAAGTCTAAAGTAATTTCTTAAATTTTACAGGAGGAAAATATCATCCGTCCATACCCCTGACTTCAAAGAATTTGAATGGGAAAATAAAATATAAACTCAAGATATAAATAGTAAGCAATCCTCTGAATGCAACAAATCTATAAAAATACAGTCCATACACCCTCTTATAAGTCATTGTCCACGTATAAATCTGAACAAATTATAACAAGAACAAAGTTGTGATAGGTATTAGTTATGTTTTTCTTCCCTGTATTTTCTGAAAAGGTGAGGCAGAATTCTCTTCATCAATTGGGAAGTGCACTTCTGGGGGCAAGTTGCATAGACTTTAAGTATGCAAGATAGGTGGCTGCAGGAAGCACATGCCTTGGTGGGCATCTGGCTTGACTAAATGGAACTGTATAAGGGGAACAGTACCTGAGAAAGCCAAATCCAGGGTCTTAGTGCATTTTCTGTTGATATAATAAAATCCATAGACTGGGTAAGGTATAAAGTAAAGAAACTACCTCTCACTGTTCAGAGGCTAAAAAGAGCAACTTCAATAAACTGTATCTAGACAAGGTTTTAGTGATGGTGATACATGCCAGAAACACCATGTAAGACAAAAATAAAAACAATCAAACTCATCCTTTCATTGGGAATCCATTCCCAATATAACATCTTTAATCCATTCATAAGGGTAGAGACCCCATGACTTAATCGTGCCTTAAGGGTCCCACCTCCCAATATGGTCACAGTGCCAATTCAATTTCAACCTGATCTTTGGAAGGGACATTTCAAACATACCATCCAGAATTTGTTTGACCCTTCCTGTTTAGAATATTAAATATATATATACATATATATATGTATACACACACACACACACACACACACACACACATATATATATATATATATAGAGAGAGAGAGAGAGAGAGAGAGAGAGAGTAAAGTTTAGTACCTAAAAGTGTAGGGAATAGAGCTGATTTGCCCAGGTTCTCATCCATGCTAGTTGTCACTTTGGACAAGATACTTTACTCTTCTTTGCCTTGATTTCCTCATCTTGAAAATAGTATCATAAATAAGCCTTACCCTCAAAGAGACTCTCTAGAGATTACGAGTTAATGTAGAAAAGTGCCCACTGCATTAAAATTGTTCAACATTTTTACTATTCCACTGATGTCAACAGGAGTTTAAATAAACCTAAAGACAATTTCACTTTCTGAGTTACTATTTCAATAGCTTTAAGAAAGCCAGTAAGTGGGGGGAGGGAGGGCTTTATTTTTTAAAGTGGTTTTATTTTTTTCTCAGCCAAACTTGTAGAAAATTATGGGATTGATTTTTATTACTAATTCATTATTTATTTGATTACTGAATCAAGAATTTTTATAGCATTTGTCAATATTTTATGATAGATTTTATCTACTTTAGGAAGTTGGGAGTCCTTGCTTTATATATAAGACAAATACAATTGTTTCTAATTATTTGCAGTAGCATGTTCTATACATTATCATCAACATTGAATTGGCACATACCAGGCTATTGCTTCAATGAGAAGCAATTTTAGGCTCCCAGAAGCCTTTGCTCACATGTGCTCCTCAAACACTTAGGTCTGCTATGTAAGTTTGTTCACCACCGACCTCCTAGTCTCATCAGCATGGCAGGTATTAAGGTCTTATGTGTTTCAAATCTTCCATAGCCTCTTGATCGATAGTAATCCTGCCTCATCTTCAAGTTTTAACAATATATTACCTTTCAAACATGTGAGTTTCTGAGCTAACAAGGACTGCATGTTTTCCTGACCTTGGGTAACATGACCATGAACATTTTTGGCTTTCAATCTCACAACAGCGTTGCTCACTACACTTTTTCAGATCTGCTTCCATCTCAGCTATGCATAAACCTAACCACGTTTCCCTCTTCCACATGGCTTCATCATACCCTGGATGTGTTTACTTTAGCTCTTTCCACAGTGGCTGCACACACAGATTGCTGAATTTTCTTCTTCCTGCTTCCTGTTGTATCATATTGTCCATTCATTAACATTGAACTCTTGGCCAGTGGCACTGTAACTCATGCTTGAAGGAAGCTTATCTAACACATGGATCGTCTCCAGAAGCTACCTGGCGTCAGCCTGTTGGCACTTAAGAACGCTAGAGTACTTCAGCATTGTGTTTGGGGACCATTATGAACAGCGAAAGTACAAAAAAAAAAAGAGCATAAAAGTGTGAAAAATATGACACAATTAGACCAGGAGTAAAAGGACAATAGCTTCCTGAAATAAGAGCTTAAACGAGAAGGGAGGGCATCACCTTGTTCACCTCAGCTGGGTATTTGACTAACATTTTTTTCTTTTTTTCTTTATTTATGTCCGTTAAAGACTAAAATTGCTACAAGTATTGAATAGGGTTTATACATACATTTTAGTATGTATTGGAGAGTTTGGGAATAATAAGGATTGGCTGTACTGATGATTTGTCGTGTGCAAAAGGCTCATTCTGAATAGAACAATGGAAGACAAAGATGCTACTAGGAAGGAGGTGGGTGAAGGAAGGCCACCTGCTCCACTGTCTCTAATTACCATGACAGCAGATCAGGTATTAGACTAGATACAGGAGGGTTCACTTGCATGTATTATGATTGTAAAACACTCATTGTAAGTGAATGGCATATTAAAGTTATTGATCTCTTCAAGGGATGTCTAATAAATGCAAAGAAAAATAACTAAAATAACTGATGGTTGGACTATACAATACATTATTAATTTTGCTTGTTACTTTCATAAATGATTGTTTTCATCAAGAGTAGCATCATTAAGACATATGAACAGTATTTAATTTAATCTTCTGATGTTCAATTTGTCTGGAGCAAATATCCAACCATAATATTGTTGGTCATGAAAACTATACATCTACAATGTAATTCAATGCTTATTATTATGAATTGGGATTCAGGGGCTAGAGCAGTGGCTCAGCAGTATTACACTTGCCTGGCATGTGCGAGGACCAGGTTAGAATGCCAGCACCATGTGTACAACGAAGTCTCAGACAAAGAAAGCCACATAAAAAATTAAGTAAAATTGATTATTTCTCTCTCTCTCTCTCTCTCTCTCTCTCTCTCCCTCTCTCTCTCACTGTCCCTGTCTCTCTTTTAGATTAGAAAAAAAAAAAGAACTGGGGTTCAGCCAGGCACACACCTGTAATCCCAGCAGGTAAAGAGGGTGAGGGAGGAGGATAGCAAGTTCAAAGCCACCCTTAGGAATTTAGCAAAGCCCTGAGTAACTTACCAAGGCCTGGTCTCAAAATAAAAGAAACAAATAAAATAGGGTTGTGGCCCAGTTGTTGAACACCACTGGGTTCAATCCCAGATTAAAAAAAAAAAAGAATTTGGGTTCTAATATGACTGGGGAGCTACTTATTAAGCTCTAACCTCATTAGACCAATTTATAATAAATATCTCTTGAGAAGGTATCATCAGTCCAACAGACATTTCCCAAAGAGGAATTGAGTATAGTTAATAGATGCTTACAATTTGTCAATCTCAAATATTGGTTTCAAATCATTTCTCAAATCAGTCTCCTACTACCACTTCCCTGGTTGAGACCTTCTTTAATCATCTGATCTCGTTCTGTAGCCTACCACAAGTTGATGAAATATCCCAAAATTCAACAACACTGGCCACTGGAGATGGCAGCTGAGGGCAGAGGTAGAAAGCTCCCCTTTGCCAGATCTCAGTCTGCAAAGATAGTACTGTGGGTCCTCTTTGCACTCTGAGAAAGAAGTTTCTGATGCTTAAGGTTCTCAGAACACATGTTGATTAAACTGCATACTTGCGTATTCCTAAAAACACTGAAATATTTGATGTTTGGACATAGGCAATATATTTAAGCTCCATAAGTCTCAGTTTTCTTGTCTTCAAGACAAACATACCCCTACAGACCCAGCGTGCTCTCTGAACTTCTTTGTGCTTGCTTTCTTATATATAGAGAAAGCACTTTAAAAAATCTAGTAAGTCCACTGAGATACGGCATGAAATTCCTTTGGGGGACTCACATTGATTTCCAACTTGGGGCTTTGCAAAGTTAATCTTGGACACTCAGATACATTTCAGACACTTTTCACACCTCAGTTCCAAGATTCTGGCCATACTCATAAAGGGAAAGGTTTTCAGACCTCTAAGCTCCAGGTCTGTGTGATGCTATTAAACTATGCCGTGGTCATGCATGCAACAGTCAAGGTATCCTTGTGATCGCAGCCTCTAGTATTAATAGAGTCTCTAGTATTACTTAGAGTTTCAGCTAAAATATTTCATGCTTTAAATACATAGAAGAGGTACATTTAAAAAAATATAAAACCAGACTTGCTGAAGATTTTAGCAAATTCTATTCTAAATCATTATAAATAAAAGTAAATTTAAAAGTAAATCATTAAATTTTGATGGAAATTGAATCAGTTTAAAGAGACCAAAAGTTTTTTTTTTTGTTTTTGTTTTTTTCATCAGAATTTAAAAAGAAGGCATCTCGCTATAAGTGATTTCTAATTCAAGCTTCTCCTTCTCAGCTCATGGAGCCTTCTCACCCTTTCACCTCTGCTGTTTTCTTCAAAGCAGGAAATGTCTTTAACAAAAACAGGAACTATTTAGATATCAGAAAGATTGACCCAATGGCAGAGAAGTTGAAAACAGCTCCTCCATCCAGTAAACTCTGAGACTTGATTTTTCATCCTAGGCTGGATAGAGAGAGTGTGTGCCTCTAAAGTGCCTCCTTATCTGTCTTTCTGCAAAAAAGACAAGCTCTGCTCTGGACCCAAAGATGAGATAACACTACTGGTTGTGAACAATAGCCTAGAAGCATTGGCAGAGGTAGTGGTAAATTTGCTGGTAAATCCTTCAGGAAATTCTGACAGGCTCCTCAGGCTTGCTTTGATAAGCAAGCATGAAAGTTCACTCTGCAGAGTGGAATGACCTGAAGGGAGTCTCTGCTAGGCTTAATGTGGCGTGCCCTTTTGACCTTGAACAAGGCAGTCTTACTCAAGACGGAAGAAAACTTCTTGGCAAATTCCCTATAGTAACTTATTTAAGGGTATGTCTAATTTGGGAGTGTTTTTTTGCTATATTCATTGACTTGGCAAAGCTCTGAATTCCATAAAAGCAGAAGTCAGCCAGTCTGCCAGCAAGTTTGACTTGATGGATTTTCTGTCTACTGTACAGCACTCTGAACGTAAGCATTTTTTTTTTTTGTGAGGCTGGGCAGAAGATAAAACAATCTACATTTAGAATTCATTGTTATATTGTTACATGCAAAAGTGGTGCCAGCCTCTAAAGATATAAATAGCAAAGAAATTAAGGCCAGAGGCTAGGAGTGAAGGGTTGTCAAAACCGAACTGCTGTCAGTGTGGTGTCGCAGCTATGGATGGCATGGAGTAAATCACTTGGAAACGGGTCAAGATGAAGTCAGAGTGCTTGAAACAAGTGTGTGTATCTTATCAAAAGGTTTTCTTCTCCTTTTATCATCAACATCCACATGAAGACCATTAAGATTTAAAAGACGCACCCCTCCCCCAGCCACTGGCTTCTGCTAGCTGATTCTGGTTCACCGATTTCCTATAAATCTAGAAATATCAAATAGAAAATAGAGATACTTGGATAATGCTTTTTGCTTCTTTTTTTGTGGCCTATAAATTTGTTTGGATCTTCCTAAGTCTTCCATTGCTCTCTACCTATTTTGACAATGCAGGATTTTTTATAGAAAATACTATTTAAAAAAAATATTAGTTATCATAAACCTCTTCTCCCCACTTTTTTAAAAATTGTAGTTGCAATCTTCTCTGTACTCTGAGAGGTCTCATGCTACAAATAAAGAAAAATAAGCTTGTATTCCATTCCTACATAACGTCTCTCTCTCTCTCTCTCTCTCTCTCTTTCATACACACAGGCACGCGCGCACACACACATAGATACTCTATCTAATAAAGACCTAGGGACTGGAGCAGTGGCTCAGCGGTCACAGTGCTTGCCTGGCATGTGTGAGTAGCAGGTTCAAACCCCAGTAGTATGTACACAACCAAGTGTCCAAGCAACGAAACCCACATAAAAAGCTAAATAAAATTGATTCCGTCTTTCACACTCTTTCTCTCTCACTGTCCTTCTCTCTTTTAAATAAATAAATAAATAAATAAATAAATAAAAAGAAAGACCTAAATGGTAAAGGTAAAAGTGGAAAGCTTAGTAAGAAAATTTAATAGAATATCTTCATAATAGCATCTTGGAAAGGTTTCTTAAAGATACATTTGTCAATTCAGTTTTATGCTTTTAGATGATGGGAGCCCACCAAACAAGGCAACAAGAATAATTTTTTATTACATCAGATTACAGAATTTCAGTCAACAAATTGTAGCATATGCAAAGTTACAAAATGGTAAGATGGCAAAACATATTTGAAATTTTTAAAAATAAATTAGGATCACTCAACAAGGAAGTAATATTGGCCTTTGTGGGGTGGAGGGGGGATTTACCAATCATAGGAAAGAAGAAACCAGAAAACAAAGAAGCACATAAACAGACTCAAAAGCTCTGGTCGTTAGTAATGAGACAAATTTAAAAGACTGGAAAGCCAGATGATGCCCTGTATTGTTGAGAATTCAGGGATGTAAGAGCCCTTACACTGCTACTGAAGACAATCATTTTGGAGAGCAAATGTCTCCCTCTCAATATGTAGATAGAAAAATAAATTATTCAGCAGTTCTGCTGCTGGACGTATGGCTCCCAGATATTCTCACACAGGTGCACAGAGAGCTATGTGTGGTAGAATTGGAGGTGATGAGAGGCCACCATCTGTGGAATGGACAGGTATAAAATGTGATAAAGAGATTATATGCAATATCATACAATGGTTACAAGCAATGGATTCATTGTACTCAAACTGTCATGTGTGAACCTTAAAAATTGTTTTAGTAAGAAAATTTTGATAAATAATAGAAATACATGTATGAAAAGTGCATACATACTAAATGTAGTGCATTTTGAAAAAGCACATATATAAAAGATTTACATTATACACATTACAATGGTTGTCTATGAAAGCTGGAGCTGGGATTGAAGAAGAAAGACAAAATAGATAAAAGAGACTCAAGGGTCAAATGTTTTCCTCATTTGTTGAGGCAACCACAAAACCCAGGCTTCTGTGAAAGGTCAAGCTCATGTACTAGACTCACCTAAATCAAAGCAATACACAGTCTAGGGGAACCATAGAAATGGGGGGAGGTAGATAAGGGAGGGAAGGTCAAGGGAAGGATGATAGCAAGAATCTAGAGTGGAAATCAATAATGTAGCTTACTCTTTACTCCCCCAAGAAGCCAAATAATGCCAAAAAAATCAACTTCTGAGAAAAATCTATCAATACAATAATAATAAAGATACCCATCAAGTATGTAAAAATCTCATGGTAGATAGACTGAAATTCTCAGAGGTTATTGCAATTTTCAATAGTGAAATTATTTTTAAAACATCATTACTAAATTTAGAAAAAGGACTGGAATGGTTGTTCAGTGGTTACGGCACTTGCCTGGCATGCCCAAGAACGCAGGTTCCAACCTCAGCACCACATATGCAATGAAGTGTCAGAGCGATGAAAGCCACATGAAAAACTAAATAAAATTGATTCTCTCTTTCTTTCTCTCTCACTGTCCCTCTCTCTAACAAAAATAAATAAATAAAAAATTAAATTAAATTTTAAAGAGAACAAAGGGATCTGTGAATTAATTTTTTTAAAGAGAGAGGGAGAGAAAGAGGGAATCAATTTTATTTAGTTTTCCATATGGCTTTCATTGCTTCAACACTTCATTGTGTATGTGCTGCTGAGGTTTGAACCTGTATCCTTGTGTGTGCCAAGCAAGTGCCGTAACTGCCAAGCCACCACTCCGTTCCCTGTCAATCATTTTTAATAATTAAAATCAGTTTTAAGTATTAAAATTTCCCTTTAGTCCCCATAACTTCCCATCTTCTTATCATATATATACATATATATAAAATGTACTAAATAATGTATTGCTTTGTTTAATACAAAAGTGTTATTGTGTATATATACATAATTGTTCTAATTTATAAACGATTTGATCATATATATAAATAAGCCTTTTTATTCCTCCCTTTATTTTAATTTGAATTGTATTATAATCTTCCAGAGACATGGAATGCCATGATTTTGCTTTACATTCTTTAAGTCCATTTTGTATACATCTATCTATACCTGGCAATTTTCACCCAGTTTTAAAAGCTTTGTTAAATGATTTCAAATAGATTTATCTATTTCAAATTGTACATTGTATAAAATTGAAGATGTACAAAGTGATATAAATTAAATTGTAGATCTCCTACTTCTGAACCCCCACCATTCAGTTTTTTCCTGAATGCCTGCCTGGTTTAACCGCCATTATCAGTTTGAGGGATACTCCCCACTGAAGTGTGCATACATGTATGATCTATAATCTACTTTTTATGCCAAAGGCAGATCTGGTTAAAAATCAGTTCATAGTCCACCCAGAGTTGTTTCTACCCAAACTGAATCTATTGCTTTCTTTCATTTTTCCTTCTTTCAAGCCAGTTGATTGTTATTCATATGTGTTGAACTTATATTTGTTTGTGATCTTCATTTTAGACTAAGTATCAGGAATGCTCTTTAAGTACACTCACATGACATATTCCAAGGTTTCAGTTGTGGACAGACCACATGACAGTGGTATCATAAATTCATAATAGAACTGAAAAATTCCTCTTACCTGGTGACGTCTTAGCCACCGGAGTGTCATAGTACAACACATTACTCACTTGTGATGTTGGTATAAACAGGGTTCTTGTGCCACCAGCCATATAAAAGTAGAACACCATTATATGCAATACATGATACTTGGTAATGATAGTATGCCTATGGTACTGGTTAATGCATTTACTACACCATACATTTTATTGTAGTTTTAGAGTGTGCTCCTGCTTTGTTTAAAAAGAATGTTTCCTATAAAACAGCATGCTGTGTTACCCTGGCAACAGCT
Organism: Aplodontia rufa; assembly: GCA_004027875.1. Classification (NCBI taxonomy): domain Eukaryota; kingdom Metazoa; phylum Chordata; class Mammalia; order Rodentia; family Aplodontiidae; genus Aplodontia; species Aplodontia rufa. Next base: position 79,850 of record PVKS010005880.1, read on the forward strand.
CCATACACCTCCTATATCTCTTGATCACATCAAGGCATGTGAGAGATTGACCTGGACCATGCAGTTTTGTGTGACTGACACTCTATTCAATTCACACAGCAGAACTGCGCAACCACTTCTCAGATCTATCCCGGTTGCTAGGTGATGCAGGACTGTAATTCTGCAGATATGTTCCAAGATATCTATCAAGAGAGCACACAGATGACATACTCTACCCCTTGATCTTTCATTGAAAGATTACTTTTAAAAATTGCATTTGAAGTTAATGGTAATATTCTTTTTCTTTAATGGAGATTCTTCATACATGTATACTTCCTGAAGATTTTCTTAAAGCTCGATGAATCCAAACCAGCAATGCATGATATTTTTCATTTCACAAGCGTAGTTCAGATCTCTAGATATCCACAACCTTTAAGTTGCTTTGCCTGAAGAACTTCCCACATGCTTCATGTGCCCCGTGGGCAAATGCACAAGGAGTACAGTGGGATTCCAGGGGGATCCTGGGAAGCTGTTAGCTGAGGAATGTAGTTCTGTGTGGGAACCTGAAGATGAGCTGCCCTAACCCCCATTTGAGGTTTGTGCACTATCCCATTAACCTTAAATATCTATTCAAGTGCAGTGGCGCCACCATCACATCCTGCAGAAAAAAAAGTTGACTACTAATTTTAGTCCACTCTTATTTGTTGGAATCTTAAGATCAAAGGCATATAGTTGAGAGGAACAAGACTATAAATAGATCTTTGTTTTGCTTGCCCCAGAACTATGAGAATAGGTAATAGTTTCCTTTCTTCCCCTTTGAGGAAAGAGAGGTTGTTTCTCCTCTCTCTGAGAATCCTCCTGAATTCACTCAAACTAGGTTTCCCACCTCATCCTGAGGATGATGAGTCTTCCAGGTACTTCAGGGGGATTTTTGGAATGAAGATTGGAGCACCAGAGTGGACCCCGTAAGCCCCTTCTCTTTGCAGCCTCCAGATCAAGCAATCCCTCAACACCCATTTTCAGCAGATGGACCATCAGGCTACCTCTCAGCTGCTGACTGCAGGTAGAATCCTGCTATATTGTTTGTTAGTTTTGTTTCTTTTTTTCTCACCTTGATGCTTCTATCCGGTCTGGTGCTTAAATTCCTTTTTCTATATTCCTTTTTCCTCAGTGACTAAGAAGCTTGTCCAGGTTGTTTATCTCACACATCTTCTGTAAACATTCTGTTTTACATCAAGGCTTTTTATTTTTGTGTCTTTGGGGTTGGTCCTATGTGCTTATGTGTTATAAAACTCAGAATTTTTCTGAGTTCCAATTTTCAGCTGCCAGCATGGTTTGATCCAATAATTTCTTAGGTGACCACTGACTGCAACGCTCCCTGGACCCTCCTCTCTCAGTTCCTGTTTTCACTAAATGGTATCCATCCAGGGGCCTTCTGCCTTAAGTCTTTATCATTTAAACCCCCTTCCCTCTCCACCTTGGACCTCCACTCTGTCCCCAGGATTAGCAACGGCTCTGTGATTTCTCACAAACTCTCTGTTGTACTCCATTTAGTTCTAAGGATTATGCATTCCACGTTGTTCCCTACTCTGCTTTCTCTGATACCCAAATCCAGGAAGACATACCCTGGAGTGAGCTGTAGATCTCCACTTCCTATTTTTCCTCAAGAAGCCAAGTTCTAAAACTTCATCGTTTATGGGAACAAAGTACACCCCTTTCTTTTCTCCATTAAATAAAAATACAAAGATGGAAATAAATAAATAAAGTAAAATTACAGTCAGGTAACTCTTAGATGTTAAATTGTGAAATGTGCCCTCCCAACCAACCACCCAGTCCTCAACAGATATGTATATTTTTGTATACATACACATACATATATATACACACATACACTCATGTGCTCCTATATATACACACATATATTATATATACATGTAATATCACACACACACATACACACACACACACACATTAGAATCCTAGTCCCCACCACCTCAGAATGTGACCTTATTTGAAATGGGGTTATTGTAGACGTGATTAGTTAAATTATGATGAGGTCATGAAAGTTCTGGGGAAGTGATATTGGCCAAATTATACTGTTATAGTGTGTACATGTATGAATGTTTAACAACAGACCCCATCATTGTGTACTATAGTGGACCAATGTAAAAAAGTAGAAAAAATAAAATTTAAAAAGATGAGGTCATACTAGAGGAGAGAATTGTTTCTTAATCCATTATTACTAATGTGCTTATTAAAAGATGACCCTGGTTAGACACAGAAACAGAATGACTTCAATCGAAAATGGAGGCAGAAATTGAAG
>PVKS010005881.1:0-82131 GCA_004027875.1 Aplodontia rufa
GGAGAAACCTTAAAAACAGGCTACCAAATTAAGAAGAACCACTATTGTTAATTGTCCTTCTAAGAGGAGAGAGAAAATAGAAAAGAGGCGGGATGGAAAAAGAAAAAGAGAAAAAAAAAAGGGAGGGGTAGGGGTTAACTGTTCTACAACGTTAGCATTACAGAAAAGTAAAAATTCGTGGGAGTTTTTATATATTGGAGAAATAGTAAACTCCACCTTATATCGCCTTGGTACACACCTAGAAAATGAAGTCGAAATAAAGGCAAAATAAATAAATAAATAAATAAAAAATAAAAAAAAAGGAAATTTATACCTAATAGAAAAACCCTGGAAGTATCGATAGTATGATTGTCTCTGGTCTTTTCAGGGAATGGATCTTCTATTTCTGGCTGGACATGACCAGTTTTAACTTTTTTTTTTTGAAGATGTATTCAGGGGATCTGAAAGTCAGAAGATATGTTATCAGAGCTCCATCTGCTAGTAGTTGTCGGACATGACTTCTGTGATCCCTGAGGTGGGGGTCAGCCTCTCAGCTCTGTGAAAGACCAGTCTGTGTTGGGAGGACAGAGCCTTTAACTCCATTACTCCTCAGTCCCAGATCCTTTATGAGAGGAGGATTCAGGCCCCAGACCCCACCTTCTGCTGAGACTGCCTGTGTTCATCTACTGGATCCAGGCACAGTCCTATGATCCTGTTTTGCAGACCCGGGGGAGGCGGGTCCAGGGCAGGAAGTGTGGTCTCAAAAGTGGATGCTCCTCCTCCTTCGCTGCTCCCACAACTTCCCTAGGGCTTCAGCCAAGCCTTCTGGTCCCGTCTCCTCCCTCGATCTCCACTGCTTCCTGACAGGGCACCCAGAGCTTGCTTTGCAGTCCCAAAGAGGTCTCGCCCTGATTGGGCGGGCTGGGAGTGTGGCAACCAGCAAGCAGACAAAGCACGGATGGTTGCTGGGCCTCCTAGTCCCTGCCGAATCCGCCCTGCCTCCTCCGCGCAAGCCTCTGCTCCTCGCTTGCTTGGAAGCTATTTCCAGTCACCGATCCCGTCGCAAAACAGAACGCAGGTCCAAGAGGGGTCCTTGCGAGAACGCTGATTTTAAAGCTGTGCGGGTTTTTCTTTGCAGATGTGACTTGGGCGGGCGGAGTGTAGGCGGGGCGGCTGTTGCCGCGCTGCAGCCGAGACAGATCAGAACAAAGCCCCAGGTCGCTTCCAAGTCTCTATTTCTCAAATCTACTGCCAAGATTAGGACTGGTGGTTCACTATGCCAATCTCCCCAAACGCACCTGGAAATACTGGCGAAAAGTTGGAGAAATCCCGATCAGTCGCGGAGGTGCAGGGAAAGCCTTTTGTCTTCAGAACGCCATCTTGCTTCTCCTTATACATGTATTTTAATTATTGAAATTGCCAGCTTTCTATACCTGCCTGGGAATATTTGGACTTCTCATGTGAGTCAAGTGTACTCTGCAGTATTAAACACCCTCCTTTTCCCTCTCTCTTCTCCCTCCCTTTCTCCCATCTCCAAGACTGCTGTAGATTTCACAACTTGTGTTACTTCAAATTTAGTGGTTAGTTTTTTGGTATTTTTTATTTTAAGAAAGAGGGGCAGTGCAGGGGGGAATCAATTTTATTTAGTTTTTCATGTGGCCTTCATTGCTCCAACACTTCACTGTGTATGTGGTGCTGGGGTTCAAACCTGCAACCTGGTACTTGTGCATGCCAGGCAAGCACTGTAACCGCTGAGCCACTGCTCCAGCCCCAAATTTGGTGGTTTTTAATGGACAGCAGATTCCCTCTCCCATTTTGAGCTAAATAAGTTCAATCTTGGGCTTCTGAGGTTCCCCTTTGGGAATTCCTTTCATATATTTCTTCATCCATCTGTGGCCTCCTATTGCCTTCCTACTTCCCTCAGGAATGTCTCTTCTCAAACCCAATTCTCCTGTTCTCTCTCAATAGGGGGCATCATCCATTAGGACCATAGCAATAATCCATGCAACTGCAAACTAATTCCCTTAACCTTAAAGTAAAAGGTATTTTTAATCCTCAATCCCTCTTATGGGCTGAGAGAAAGTTCTTCTAGCCAAAAGAATGGGAGAATGATTGAATAATCTTAACTGTAAAATCTCTGAATGTGCATTTCTCATTTTATCCCAATCTCTTAGTTGTTTTTAATCTTTCAACAAATAATTTCCTCTAAGAGAACTTTAAAATAATTTTCCTAATCATGCAAACATGAAGTTTAATACCACGGATACACTCTTCATCTGTTAATACAATAAGTGTGTGCACATGTGCTCAAGTTTAATACACTAAGAATCTATGTTTTGTTCCCCCCTCTGATGTGATTTCTCTTTAAAGAAAGAGGGACAGTGAGAGAGAGAGAGAGAGAGAGAGAGCGAAAGAAAGAAAGAATCAATTTTATTTCGTTTTTCATGGGGCCTTCCTTGTTCTTACACTTCGGTGTGTACATGATTTTGGGGTTTGAACCCGCATCCTCATGCATGCCAGGCAAGTGCTCCAACTGCTGAGCCACCACACCAGCCCCAAGTGGTATCTTTTCTATCTTTTTCTTTGATTCTGCTCCTATCAATTGTATATGTGTACACCTAAGTATGGTATATCTATGTATCCCTCCATCTATACATCTTCCATATTTTTCTTTAAAGGAAAAAAAAAGATACTAAACTTCTATGAACTTTAATCACCAAGTTTACATAAGGTGAAACTTCAATTTTCTGGAATATTATGAAATATTATTACTTGTACAAGTATTTTTAAAATAGTCATTACAGATTGCATTTTGAAGAAATCTTAAGGTGTAATGAATAGAATTTTTGGCTGCCATCTTGGCTACTTCATACTACTAACATTTGCTTGATGACAATTTCTGGAAAATATGTAATTTTGGTACCAGTAGTTTATGGAGGGGCTTTATGTTTGTATAAAATTTGACTTCTGTGAAACAGAATCTCTGTGTGTGGGAACTCTAGAATTGATAAGTGCTTCTACTTTTTCCTAGGTGAGTTAGAAAATTCTCAGAGTATCCCTATACTGTAAAGTTTCTAGGAACTTCTCTTTCTCAGAATAACTACTAAGTAATCAGATGCTACCAGGAAATATTAAAAAAATTGCTTCAAAAATAAACCAAATTAATTCACTTAGCTATACCTAGAAAATTGAAAGTGTAAAATTTGGCTTTTACTTTAAGGGCATTTCTGTACTCATTTTTTTCCCCTTGAAGTTCCACTAGAATAGGAGCAATTAAAAGAAGATTCTTGTTCAACATGAAATCATTTCCATCCATATTTTTCTGCAGGAATAAACCATTTTTTCCCTTTTATCTGTCAATGATTACATATTTTTTCCTTCCACTTTATGTTCACTGGATAAATGACATGCTTTGAAATCCAGGTTGAATTCACCTCTATTGTAAAATAGTTGTATGTTTAGGATTTCAGTTCAATCATTTAAAACAATGGAAATGGGACTGGAATGTGGCTTGGCTGTTTATGGTGTTTGCCTGGCTTGTGAAAGGACATGTATTCAAACCCCAGCACCATGTACATATTGAAGTGTGGGAGCAATGAAAGCCACATTAACTAATAAAATTGATTCTTTCTCATTGTCCCTCTCTGTCTTAAAAAAAATGAAAGTAGTATAGTTTTACAAGATTTTAGGGAATGATTAAGTGAGAATTATGTGGACCAGAGAGAGACTCAAAATATAAATCTATTCATTCTTCTGCAAGGGCAGAGATAGCCTACAAGCTACCTTCTCCACTCTACACAGCAAATCCTTGGGGATTGTAAGTGACTGATAAATAAGATCAAGAAAGAATAATTCTCATTCCTTATCAAACATGGACAGAACATATACTATAAGCCAGGCCCCATGCTAGTCTCTCTATGGCTCTTAGGAATTAATAGCATCCAGAATAAATCAAAAAGTGGATGATTATAGACAAACAGCAAACAACCCTACCAGGCAGGACTTCATAAGTTCCTGTCACAGGATTCAAGAAAAATGTTAGCAGAGCACATGGAAAGGTGTCAGTAATTCGGCTTACAGGAAATTATCCCTATCAACAAGAAATAAAAAGCAAAGATCAAAACAAGCAAGCAAGCAAACAAAAACAAACACCAGTGTTCTATTTGGGATGTGCCTATGTTATGGTTTACCCTGAGTCTGGCTCACAGATGGTTTGCTTTGAAAATATTTCCCTGCCATATTTCATTAACTGGAATTGTAGACTCACTGCTTCTTCTTACTTTCATCTTACACTATGTGAGCATTCAGAAACTATAAAATATACTTTTTCCAAATGTCCAGTGGGGCACATGAACTATGGTTATTAACAAGGAACAACTGACGCTAGCATTCCTCAAAAATGGCTGGCACTCAGGGTTGTGGAACATGATTAGCTAAATGGGAAATTTGTGGGTGCTAAATTTAGAAGTGAACAGAAAACTTGTAGGCTTCAAAATCCCATTTGGCTCCTACACTAGAAACAACTTCAGGGATGTGTGGGGCTTTTTTCTCCTTTTTTTTTCTTTTCTATTTTATTCCCATGGCAGTTTTAGAAGAAGGAGCAAGAATTCCTTTCAAGCAAGGATGTTTATTGCCTGCATGATGCAGGCTTCCATTTAGTTAGAAAAGCATGTTTTTCAATTAACTTTCTCCTAATGAACAATGATTTAATTTAAAGGATGACTGTTTTTCAAATTGCAATAAAATACATTTTTTTGTAGGAGAAAACTTACTTTTTAAAAGAATGCACACTTAGTTGCCAAGTTTCTAGAAGCTGCATAATTTTTGAGCTCTTGTTTCTCTTTCCAAAATATTTTAGTAATGTACCTGGAATGCAAAATTCTGCATAATCTCCCTTGAAGTGTCTGAGGGTGGCAGCCATCCAAACTAATCCATTTGATCTTCTCTGGTTTGCCTTTTTGGTGAACAAATTATCTTTGCAGATAGCAATTTACTTTAAAACTGACAATAGATCTTGCTTGGTTAAGAGAAAACACCTCCTTATTTCCTCTTAAAGTTTCACTTTTAATTTTATCTTCTCTCATTCTCTTTCTCCCACATTTGCTTCCTAGATGCATAAAGAGCATCAGGTTTTTTTCCTTCTTTGACTACCAAGATAAGTAATTAGAACGCATATCTCCTGAATTCAATTCATTCACCACCATACAGAGAGGTCTAGGTGTTTCTGCATACTGTTTATATGAAATACCTAAAATGAATTTTAAAAAAATCCAGGAGGATCAAGTTTCCATGTGAATCAAAATCATTGCATTAGAATTTACAGTATATCTTCCTTCCACAAAGGCAAATGGAAAGTATACTGATTTTACAGAAACTGACAACCATGACAACAAATAATAGCAATTAACAGAAGAACCTATTTCACCCACCCCCAAATTAAGAACATATCTTCTTAAACATTCCTCTCTTCCACCACTGCTAGAAGGTGGAGTAAGAAAAAAAATCATGTTTAAGAATTTAATCTCTTATAAATGACATTTAAAGTGGTCTCAGACTTTACTGGGGCCACCTCCACAGGTTTCTCCCCATAAACCTGTTACTGTTGAGCCGCTGCCACTCTCCTATTTCCGCCACTCACTTCTTTCCTTACAATTTCCCCTTTCTCTCTCTCACTCTTTTACTCTGTCACTCTTTGTTTAAAAAAAAAAAAGCATGAGGGGGGGAAGCTAGTGGCTGAGGATGTGACTCAAGGTTTGGAACACCCCTGAGTTCAATCCCTGGTACAAACAAACAAATAAATAAGTGACATTTAAAAGTCTTCAGCTGAAGCAGTAATCACTAGGTAGGATTTGATCCACAAAAGGCTTATCTTTTTAATTCTAGCATGGGAATGCAGTTTGAGAAAGGGTATAGGGTGAGGGAAATACACAATACTAATTAAATAGTAACTTTGTTGTGAGGCAGATGGTCCTACCTATTGAGGAGGCTATTAGGAAAATATTTTCCATAAAATATGTTTAGATGATGTTCTGATATGTGTCTGAAAAGTGGGTGTGCTCTAATGTGCATATGCATATATCAAAGAGATTGAATAGATTACATGCTGGATGTGAAGAAAACCAAAACCGTGTACAGTTTATACTATCCAAAAGAGCAAAATTGGCATGTTCATGGCTGTTCTGAAATGCTCTCTGAGTCTTAGGGTATCTAAGCAACCTCACAACCCTGACAATGCTAGGAATGCCAAAGGCCACCATGAACTGTCTTGGGAACACCCATGGTGTATGTTTTTCAATGGGTAACTAAGACTTTGCAGAAAGGATTACACACTCTAGACAAAGATCAAGTCTAATGGGTACCCAGTAGTATTCCTTAAAAAAGATGATGGAGATTTCTACAGTAGAAATTAGATGTCGCATGTGGGGTTCTTTCCAAAAGGTAAGTGTCTGAGGACAGAAGATCAGAACAGGAGCTAGAAACATCTGTGAAATTCCCCCAATGAACAATTTAACCTCCTGATGCCTTTCATTTGGATTATAGGAAATTCAAATGCAGTGCAGTGATAGTAACTGGTCACTTCTCTTTATTTAGTTATCACAACATTCAGCAAAGACTGATTAACCTGTATATTATCCTGTGATGTTTCCATAGAGAAAAGGTTCCTGTAAGGAGGGATCAGCAGACTATAGCAAAGATTAGCCATTAATTTCAGGTAGTTGATGGAAGTGAAGTGAAGGGTCGACTCCACAATACTGAGAGGCAATTGTCAGGTGAATGAGTCAGGAAGAATGTGAGAACCATCAAATTCCAACTGTAAATTTACCAAAATCTAAGAGAAAAATGTGATTCTTAGAAGGGAGAAAAATTTACACCTGGTTAAATTAATAAATAGTTGTTTAATGTTTAGTTTGTGTTTTGTACTTTTCAAATAATATTTCATGTCATAATTAAAAATTCTATAATACAAATTAAGAGACTACACTTTTTTTATTGAGGAGTCAAGTTGTTGTACAATCATAAATGTGTATAAAGTAACAATAGGATATGCTTTTGGTCCTAAACCATAGTAATCCCCACATTGCCCACAACTCTGTCTCTTGATTCCTCTGTTACACCCCTATAAACAGATAAAATGTATATCTACATATATGTAGATATACATATATGTGATATGCATATACATATATATATATGATTGCAAAATTTCCTGAATGAAATGATTGCATACGTACTATATGATTTCTTGCAGGGAAGGGAAGAGTATGTTACATTATTCATTGTCTCCCTAAATTCCTCCCTATCTTCCCCACCTCTCCCATCCCACTGCCTATTCCCTCTCCCTTCTCACCACAAGACTGTTTCCCCTAGACAATGTGCTGCTACTTGCTGGGATGAATACCTAAGTTTGACTACCTTTTCACCGAAGTCTGGGTTCAGCCTCTAAAAATGATGAAAAACATTCGATCCTTGACTCTGAGTTTGGCTAACTTCACTCACTTTGGTTTCTTCCATTGCCATCCATTTACCTTCAATGACTGCAATATTGTTTCTATAGCTGAGTAAAACTCCATAGTATGTGTGTGTGTATACATATATATACTATAGCTTTTGGATCCATTTATCCAGTGAGGGCCATCTGGATTGATTCCATAATTTAGCTATTGTAAATTAAGCTGCTATGAACATAGATTTTGCCGTGTTGATGTAATGTGCTGATTCTAAGTCCTCTGGGAAAATACCCAGAAGAGGGATAGCTGGTTCATATGGTGGATCCAACCCTAATTTTTCAAAAGTCTCCACACTGCTTTCCAGAGCAGCTGTACCAATCTGCAGTTCCATCAAGTGTGCTAGTGTTTCTATCTCCTCTCAAACCCTCCAGCATCTGTTACTGTTTGTATCCTTCATCTTTGCCAGTGTGACTGGTGTGAGGTGAAATTTTAATGTAGTTTTGATTTGCATTTCTCTGATTACTACTGATTTAGAAAGTTTATCCTGTGTTCACTGGCTTGCTCTATTTCCTCTGTTGAGGAGTTTCTGTTTAACACTCTGGCCCATTTATTGACTGGATTGTTTGTGTTCTTGATATTAAGTTCTTTAAGTTCTTTGTAAATGTTGATTATTAGTCACCCATAGGAGAAATCACAGGCCTTTATTAGCTTCCATTCTGTGGGTTCTCTTTTGACATTTTTGACCAACTGTTTGGCTGAGCAAAAGTTTTTTAGTTTAACTCATTAATTCTTGACTTTAATTCTTTTGCATTGGGAGTCTTGCAGAGGAGGTCATTGCTGATTCTCATATGCTGGAATGTTGCTCCTAACTTTTCTTTTAGCAGTTGTATGGTAGGTGATTTAATTCCTAGTTCCTTGATCCATTTTGACTTGATTTTTATGCAGGGTGAGAGACAAGTATCTAATTCAACTTCTTGCACATGGCTATCCAGTTTGTCCAGCACAATTTGTTTAAGAGGCTGTCTCTCTTCCCTGTTATATTTTGGTACCCTTTGTCAAGAATCAGATGATTAAAGATTTATGGATTTGTCTCAGAGTCTTCTATTCCATTGATCTTCATTCCTGTTTTGATAGCAATATCATGCTGTTTTTGTTGCTACAGCTCTACAGTATAATTTTAGATCCAGTATTGCAAAACCACCTGTTTCATGTTCCTTGAAATGAAATGTTATAGTAATGCTATTGCAATTCTGGGTTTCTTATTGATCCAAATGAATTTGAGAATTTCTTTTTCTATATGTGTAAAGAACAACATTGGAATCTTGATGGGGATTGATTGCATTGAATCTGTAAAGCACTTTTGACAGAATGGCCATTTTAATTATATTAATTTTGCCTAACCAAGAACATGGACTGTCCTTCCATTGTCTCAGGTCTTCTTTAATTTCTGTCTTCAATGATTTATACTTTTCATTGTAGAGGTCTTTATTACTTCCCTTGTTAGATTAATTCCCAAGTATTTTATTCCTTTTGAAGATATTATAAAGGATAAAGCTATTGATTTGCCAAATCTGTGTATAGGCTCAAACACTTTTTGGTAGAGTTTTTTTTTTTTATCTTCCACATATAGGGTCATGTCATCAACAAAGAGATAGTTGGACTTCCTCTCTTCCTGTTCTTATCCCTGTGATTTCCTTCTCTTGCCTGATTGTTCCAGCTAGGGTTTTGCAGACCATATTGAATAAAAGTGGTAAGAGTGGCAGCCTTGTCTTGTTACTGAGTTTAGTGGAAATGCTTTCATATTTTCTCCTTTTAGTATCATGCTAGCTGAGAATTTGACATATATGTCCTTAATACACTTAATATAAGTTCCTTTGATCTCTATCTTCTCTAGAGTTTTGAGCATAAATGGGTGTTGGGTTTTATCAAAGGCCTTTTCTGCATCAATTGAGACAATCATATGGTTTATGTCTTTCATTCTGTTTACGTTATGAATCATATTTGCTGATTTGCATATGTTGAACCAGCCTTGTGTACCTGCAGTGAAGCCCACTTGATTGTGATTAATTATTTTCTTGATGTATTTTTGAATGTGGCTTGCTAGTACTTTTTTTTTAAAGAAAGAGAGGGATAATGAAAGAGAGAGAGGGAGAATCAATTTTATTTAGTTTTTCATGTGGCTTTCGTTACTCCAACACTTCGTTGTGTACAAGGTGCTAGGGTTCAATCCTGCATCCTTGCACGTGCCAGGCAAATGCCATAACTGCTGAGCCACTGCTTCAGTCCCACTTTGCTAGAAGTTTATAGAGGAATTTTGCATTGATATTCATCAGGGACATTGGTCTGTAGTTTTATTTTCCTGATGCACCTTTGTTGGATTTTGGTATCAGAGTTATGACTGCCTCAGAACAATTGTTTGGGAAAGTTCTCTCCTTTTCAGTTTCTCGGAATAGTTTAATAAGGAGAGCTGATAGCTCCTCTCCATAGGTTGAGTAAAACCAATAGGGAATCTATTAGGTCCCCAGCTTTTCTTCTTTGGGAAGGTTTTTTTATTGCTATATGGATTTCGGTGCCTGTTTAGGATTTCAATATTGTTCTGCTTTAATTTGGGGATGTTGTATGTGTCAAGAAATTTTCCATGTCTTCCAGATTATCTAAGTTAGAGGCATATACTTTTTAAAAATATGTTGTAATAATCCATTTGCTTTCCATGGGGTCAGTGGTGATCACTCCCTTTTTGTTGGTGATTTTGTTGATTTGCTTCAATTCCCTCTTTCATTTAGTGAGATTAGTTAGGAGTCTGTCAATTTTATCCAAGTTTACAAAGAACCAGCTCTTTGTTTTGTTGATTCTTTTTATTGTTTTTTTGTTCTTGATTTTATTGATTTCTGCTCTGATCTTGATTATTTCCTGTCTTCTGTTGACTGGGATTAGATTATTCTTCCTTTTGTAGGGATTTGAGGTGGAGCATAAGCTTATTTATTTGAGATCTCTCTGATTTTTAATGTAGGAACTCAGTGCTATAAATTTTCCCCTTAAGATTGCTTTCATGCTGTCCCAAAAGTTTCGATATGTTGTGTCTACACTCCCATTTGCTTCCAAGAATTTGTTGATTTCTGCTCTCATTTCTTCTTGGCTCTATTCTTCATTTAATAGTGTATTACTCAGTCTCCATGTATACATGTGTTTTCTGTTATGACTTTTTTTTGTTCATTGCTGGTCTGAGAGTATTCATGGAATAATATCTATCTTTTTATATTTCCTGATATTTCCTTTGTGAACTAGAATGTGATCCATTTTGGGGAAGGATCCATGTGCACTGAGAAGAAGGTATACTCAGCAAATTTTGGATAGAATATTCTATAGATGTCTATTAAGTCCATTTAATTTATGGATTTTTTTAGACTGATGCTCTCTTTAATTTTTTGTTTTGGTCTTGATGGTCTGTCTATTGGTGATAGAGAAATATTAAAATGCCCCAGTATTATTGTGTTGAGGTCCACCAGTGGTTTTATGTAATGTAGTAATATTTCCACACAGTTGGGAGTGTTGGCATTTGGAGAGTATATATTAACTGTGGTTCTATCTTCCTGTTTTATTCCCTTTACTATGATGTAGTGACCTTCTTTATCTCTTCTGATTAATTTATGTTTGGCATCTACTTGGTCTGATATACATGTTGCAAAACCAGCTTGCTTTCTTGGGCCATAGACCAGTTAGATTTTCTTCCCCATTTTTCACCCTCAATCTGTGAATGTCATTGGCTATAAGTTGAGTCTCCTGTAAGCAGCATATTGGTGGATTTTGGTTTTTCAAACAATCCAGTAATCTCTGGCCTTTTGGTAGATGCATTGAGACCATTCACATTCAGTGTTAGAATAGTTATGTGGTTTTGATTCATAGTCATGATGTTTTATTAGTAAGTTCTGTGCTGTCTTGATTGTGAATTGATAGCACATACCTTTATTGAAATTCCTCTGTTTGTGGGTTTTGAGGATGGTTTTCTTGTTCTTCTATCTGGAATTTATCTTTGAGAATTCTTTGTAATGCTATTTTTCTGTTCATGAGTGCTGTGAGTTTGATCTTATTATGAAATATTTTTATTTCCCTATCGAATTTGAAGATGTTTTGCTGGATATGGATAGTATTCTCAGTTTCATGTTGTGGTCATTCAGACACGTAAAGATCACCTTCCATGATCTTGCTTCTAGAGTCTGGCTTGAAAATTCTGTAGTGATCCTTATTGGTTTGCCTCTAAATGTAATTTGGTGTTTCTCTCTTGCAGATTTTAATATTCTTTCCTTGATTTCCCTGTTAACATCTTAAATATGATGTATCTTGGCGATCTTCTAATTTAGTGAACACCCATTAGGTAGCCTTTATGCTTCCTGGATGAGCATTTCTGACTCTATTCTAATATGGGAAAATTGTCTTTATCTATTTCATTGAGAATGTTCTTTATACCATTCATTTGTGTTTTGTTTTCTTCCTGTATACCAGTTAAACTTAGATTATTTCTTCTGATTTCATCCCAGATATTTTGAGAATTCTACTTGTGTTTTGTGAGGTTTCTTTTTCTTTTCTTTTTTGTAATCCATGCACTCAAGCTTACTCAGTGTATCTTCATTGTTGGAGGTTCTTTCTTCCAGAGTTAAGGTTCTGTTTTCTATATAGGTTAGTCTCTTATTAAATTTTTCTGTCCTTGATCTAATGTTATTAACTGAAAATTAACTTCTTTTTTCAGTATGTCTATTTCCTTGCTAATAGAGTTTTACATCTCTTGAGTTTTCTCACTTAGTCCTTTCGTTAAATCTTCTTTCAGTTCATTGTTCCTTTTAGTAATAAGATCATTGAAAATTTCTAGGCTTTCAGCCCACCCTCTCTCTGTGTGTTCTGTGGTTGGGGTCTTAGGCTTGAGATGATCCTTTTCTATTATGTTTCCTCAATTTTGATAATCTTCTTCTGGATCTCTGAATTAATTTTTTCCTAGGCTCCACGGCATCAATCTGGAATCTGTAGGAGGTATAGGGCAGTCTATTGGATTGCAGGAGTAAAGCAATGGTGAGTGTTTCTGTTTCTGGGAGTCTAGTGGCAGGCTGGAATAGGCCTCCTTCACACCATGACAGGATCTGGGATCCTTGGAAGTGAGTTGGGTCCAATATATGTGGACCTGGTGGCTATGGATTGTAGCTGGGCTGATACATGTGCAGTGGCTGGGCAGGTTGAGACCACAGGGCAAGGGGATCCTGGGCTCAGGTGAACTGCAAGTGCCTGCAGGCCCCAAACCCAAGCCTATACCTGCAAGCAGCAGAGGGGTGAGTCAGGTCTGGCAGGGGCCTGAGCATGGGTGTCCTGCATGTGCCCGAGGCCTGGATACAAGCACAGCAGCTGAGTGGGTTGGGACTAGAGAACTGTGCATACGTGAAAGTCCTGAGCCTGAGGCTCGATCCGCACACAGTGGCTGGGTGAGTTGGTTCCCATGGGCAAGAGCCAACACTAAAACTGAAATAATGTTCCAATTATATGCTATTTAATTGTGATAGATCTACCATTTCAATTTTGTCTTTCCTGAATCTATAACATGACTTGTAACAAGTTGTGATTTTGCTTGATTTTTAAAAAAAATTATTAAAAAAAAAAATATATATATATATATCAAATATTTTTAAAATTATGGATAATCTTTAATATACCACCTGGACTATAAATATTTCAACATTTATTATGTTTAATTATTTTTTGAGTTATGAATTTTAAAGAAAGACACCATAGTAGATGGATCTGTCTTTTGTTGGTACACATCACTCTCTCTTCCTGTATTCCTTCCTTTCTTTCCAGAGGTAACCACTGAACTGAAGTTGGATTCTATCACATCCATTGATGTTTTTATATTTTATATCTTATGGTTGAATTTAATTATGAAAAATATGTATTCATTACACATGTCATATGTATGTGTGTTTATATATGTATATATGACTATTTACTTTTATATATATGGTTTATTATGCATTTAGATTTTTTAAATACTCAACATTTTAAAAAAATTTTTTATTGATACATTGTAATTATATATGTTTTTAGAATTCGTCATTACATATTCATATGGACACAATATAATTTGGTCAGTTTCATTCCTGGATAACTCTCTTTTACTTATCATTCTCCCTCCCCCTGGACCCTTTCCTCTATTCCACCGGTGTCCCTTCTATTTTCATGAGATTTCTCTGTTTTTGTTTTTCTTTTCTTTCTCTAGCTTCCACATATGAAAGAAAATATAGGATGATCCTTGGCTTTTTGAGCCTTTCACTGTACATAATGTTCTTAAGCACCATCCATTTTCCTGCAAATGACATGACTTTGTTCTTTATAGCCAAACAAAACTTCATCATATATATATATATATATATATATATATATATATATATATATATATATATATCTTCTTTATCTATTTATATGTTGAGGGGGTACCTGGGCTGGATAAAACCTCAACATCTTATTTTTAAATTCTATCCCTATTGATAAATATAAACTAATTTGTTCATTAGTTTAATAGGAACAACATACATGAATACAGTACTATTTATTTATGTATTACTCCACTGTTGTGTATTTAGATTACTTCATTTTTTCTGCTACAAATAATGCCTTAATAAACATCCTTGAAATTTCTTTTTGTGTTTGTACTGGAGATTTTTGTGTGTGTCTAGGAGATTCCGAGGCTATGAGGTCAGTTGGTTGAAAACTTCAATAAGGGTTATGTAACATTTCTACTCTCCACAGCTCTTATTTCTCTACATCCTTTTCATCAATTGCTATTTTCAGAGATTTAAACTGTTAACCTGGTAAACATGAAATGGTACTTCCTTGTGTCATTGATTTTCATTTTCCTGATTTCTGTTTTGGTGGTGCATGTTTTATCATGTCTATTGAGCTTTGAAGCATCCTTGCCAGAAGTTGTTTGAAACACTTTTGCAATTTTATTTTTCACACTTTTTAAAAGATGGAGTCTAATATCCCTCTCTTTGCATGTGTGCTAGACTTTGTGCTTCACTTTTAACTAACTGAACAAAAGAGAAAGTTATTCTACTTTAGAGAATAGACCATAAAATTCATAGAATCTTCCTGCTTGCTTGCTCTCTTGGATTCCTTGCTGGTGGCAGGGAGTGGGGAGCAGTGCCAGCTGCCACATAGTGAGTAGACTCAAGTAGACTATGAAAAGTCTATGGGGTTGAAAAAGAGGCCTCTTGACAAATAAGAGAAAGCAACAGATGCTTCCTGCCAGCAACCAGTAAGGTGCTAATGACTGATGCTTCCAATGATTGATGTCTTGCCTGAAACCTTAGGACACACACTGAGACAGAAAGAATGTGATAGCCCAGTATCACCCCAGCTAAGCCACTCACAAATTTCAGGCACAACAAATGCTTATTGTTTGAAGCAATTAAGTTTTGGAGTAATTAGGTATACAACAATAAGACCAGTAGGTGCTTCCTAGATCAGATGCTGCTGGTGTTTCATAATACTAGACTAATTTTATCTTCTTAGAATCAAAGTTCTACCAGATGAAGAGGAAGCCAAAGGAGAGCATAACCCTGACCCTGGGTTTATGAACTGGTGTCCCTGCTCTGTTTAATTAAAACTGTCTTAAGGCCATCTAATCCAATTTTTTTTATTCACAATATATTAGTAAAATCTGCTGCCCATATTTCAAAAAGGAAGTTACATTGCCCTAAAGAAATATCAAGTTCTTTGAACAGCTAATAGATTTTTCCTATTATTTGAATTAAGAATAATGCTTTTTGGCCAGGATATTGGCCTAATATTATAATGATGAAAGAAAATTTAATTCAAGAAAATTAGATTTATTCTGTGAAAGAGAAATAAGAAATTAAATTGATTCTATATTGAGGCTGAAGCTAAATTTTATATTGCTCACTTAGTACTTACACTCTTCAAAAACTTTTGACACAAAATGTTATCAGACTTGATCCACAAGTGTATATAAACACTAAGACAAAATCTTAGTTGGATTTGGATCAATTCAGAGGATTTAGCTCATGCTACTTCAAATCCAGATTTCATGCTATGAAGATCCAGGCTTTATTTGTTGTAACATGCGTCTTTAACTTTCATGATACTGTCAAGGTAAGTGACTTTCTTTTACTTTAAATCTGAATACAAGTTCCTTAAACTTTACACACTACTCAACGAAAGCATTATTCTTGTAGGTTATCAGTGATATTTTGAGTTATCTACCACTGCATAACAAATTAGCCCCAAATGGCTGAAAGCAACCCGTACTTATGATCGCTTGTTTCTGTAACTCAGGAACTTAGGGAGGCATCTTTTGGCTAAAGGTCTTTTGTAAGGTTACTGATTGGATTTCAGCCATCCTTTTAATCATCTGAGCACTGACTAGGGCTGTGGATCTATTTCCATGATCATTCACGTGCTGTTGGTAGCAGTTTTCAATTGCTACCTGATCATTGGCCAGAGATAACAGTCCTTCACCATACAAACTGTTCCACACGTGATTTGAAGTCTCATACAGCATCATGACTGATAGCCCCAGAGAGAGTTATCCAAGAAGGATGCTGACTGGAAGCTGCCTTTTATGTCCTGACACATGAGCACTTTTGTCATATGGTTGTAGTTAGAGAAATGAGCCATTACATCCAGCTCACTTGGAGAGGTGGTGTGGAAACTAAGCTTTGCCTTTTGAAAGGAACAATATCAAAGAACTTGTGGGAATATTGTGAAACTATCACAATCTTCCATCTGGACACAATTCATTTACATTTATCTCACATGAAAAATACAATTTTCCTTCATGAGGACCAAAAGTGCTGTTCTTCGTCAGCATAAGCTCAAAGTCTGAATTCAGGTGCATAGGACACTCCTTGGGTAAAGCTTATGATTTACGACTCCCAGAAGAAAGTTCTAGAACTGTGAAATAAATAGACAAAATGATTGTAGATATCAAAAAATGGGGAAGGGAGACACAAAGAAGTCATTGGTGCATATCAAATTTGAAATCTAGCTGGGCTTGTGTTGTAACTGCCTTGATCAAAACTCAAGTCTAGATGATAATTTTACACAGTTCTTGTCTCTGCCTATTGGGGTTTTGATCTTCTCTTCCAAGTTATCCTTTCTTTATAGTAAAAGGTAGTTCATGTTTACAGCTGAGTACTCTGCTTCCTACGTATTGAAATTTAAGGTTCCATAGTTTCCTATTCTTTCTGTACTTTCTCAGCACCTTTTAGTCCAAGCTGATGGCATTCCTGAATAATAATTGTCTTTAAAAACTTTTTGGATCTTCTGAATTTATTAGACAAATATTACAAAAGTGACTTGGGCTTCTGTCAAGATCAGTGAGAGACAACATCTTCAAGCTTCTTAGAAAGCTTGCTGTGTGAGGAGATCTGAGACATATCCTTATGCACAGCGAAGGGGCTTTTGTTTGACTGGATTCTTCTCTGAAGCAGCACTATAGTCCTGAAATATTAGCAAAGGCATTTTTCCACATTTTTGTTGGTGCATCATAGTTGTGCATATTGATGGGATTTGTTGTTATATAGTTCTATACTCATACACAATGTAACAGGATAATTTGGCCAATATCACTCCCCAGCATTTTACCCCTACCCTACCCCCCCACTCCTAGGTCCCTTTTCTCTAATGATTTCCCTTTGATTTTTAGGAGATTCAACCCAACTTAACATAGGCATTTTTTAATTCAAAGTTTCTTCAATGCTTTTCAGGATTTCATTCATACTTACCTCCAAATACTTCTTATCTTCTATAAACTGTCCAGTTACAAAGTTTTTTCCATGTTTTAGGTTTTCATTATGTAAGCACCACAGTTCCAGTTACCAAAATCTTTACTAGTTATCTACTGCCGTGTAACAAATTACTCAAAAATTTAGTGACTAAAAATGCCGAATATGTACAATCTCACATTTTCTGTGAATTATGAATTTACAAATGGCTTTCCTGGGTGGTTATGGCTCAGAGTTCCTCATAAGATTGCAGTCAAGAAGTTTTTCAGAAATGAAGTCACCTAAAAGCTTAAGTAGGACTGAAGAATCCATTTCGAAGTCCATTCGCACCACTGGTGTTCATTCCTCCTCAGAAGGGCTTTCCATGGCATAGCTGTATGTCCTTGTTACAGGGTAGCTGGGTTCCCTCAGAAGCAAGCAGAGTGAAAGAGATTATTGAAGTTACAATGTCTTTTACAATTCAATGTTAGAATTAGCACAGATCATTTGTGTCCTATGTTATTCATTAGCAGTAAGACATTACGTCCAGCCCACACTCAAACAAGCAATTAAACTCAATTTCTAGAAATGAGGCATCAAAGTATTTTCCAACAAATTAAAAACTTTCACAATGAGCTTTTCTGTATTAGATTGACATTAAAAATACGTTGCTCTTTTTATATCTTTGTAGCTTGGGATTTTATTAACATTAATCTTCACACTGACACTTAAAACAAAAATCTTGTTTCTTTTTTAAAAATTTCTTTGACCACTGTTTTACTTATTTCCCACTTTCTCATCATTGCATATCATTTTGTTTTTCTCTGAAAGGACTCAGGATACACTTTGTTTTGAGTGTATTGCTATTTTGTTGACTAAGTCAATTAATATGCGTTAAACATTTTCTCAACATTTATTTGGAGGTGAGACTGAGCACAATCACTGAGCAATAAAGGGAAGGAGGCAGTCTTCTCACACAGAGTAACTAGCAGTTTAGTTTGGATGGCATCTTTTCAAATCCTGTTTGTTTTAGTTCTTGTATGTAGTTCCTTAACAAACTATTCTACAACTTGGTGGTTGAAATGAGTGATTTTATTCTATCTCCTAATTCTTAGTCTTAACTTAGTTCCCCTCATATATTCTCTTCTGTATGCTGGCAACTAGCGCTAGGTCTATCTTGGACCTTGGTTGGCTCAGTCATATGGCTGACAAATAGAGTTGGCTACTGGTTAGGAGCTTTCCTGGGGCTATCTACAAGGGTGTCTCTGTTATTCTTTATGGGTATGTCTGTGTGACCTGACATTCTCATAGCATTGGGGCTGAATTCTATGAGTAGGGTGTTGAAGTTTCCAGTAGACCTAAATTTTGAACTTTGAAGAGTTAGAACAACTTTTCTTTTTTGCTGTCCATTAGCAAAGCCAGTCAGAAAAAACAGTGAAATAATATTTTGTACTGATATCAGAAGTGTAGCATAAAAATGGAAATGGGAAAGAATTGTTAATCCCATTTTGGGAGACTAGTTAGCATAATCAACTCTAGCCACAAAATTTTATGTAATTCCTGTTACTCATTTACTTTCAAGACCTCAAAGAGCTAACTACTTACAGCATTAATGTATAGTAAATTCATAATTTCATCAAATAAATCAGGGTAAGGTAGCATCTCCTTCAATGCCTTTCCTTGGATGTAATGTTCTTGGTACAGTTTTTCTGGTACAGAGAAATGACACCCCTTGTCCCCAGCCACCAAACATAAAACAACAATGAAACAAATTGCCTTATTTTCCTGTATACCTGAGTCACAATTCATGAAATGACTTAATTACAGCATTAAGCATCCCCATTCTAACAGAGAAGAAATAGGACACATAGATGCCACTGGTTCATAGCAAGTCTGAAATCTATGTAAACATGTGTTTACATAAAGAGAACTTTGTACTCTAAGTCACTTATTCTATTTACTAAAAACAAACAAACAAAAAGTTGTATTTGTGCCAGATAACTTTGTGAATCTGTCTTCTGCATATAGAGAAGCAAAGGGGCCTAGAAGTCTCTTTTCATTTTGAACAAGTTCTGTCCCTTTAGTTCATACTAATGAAATTCTTTAAAAAACCGTGTGGATTTGTGATGAATCAAACTATACTTTATCTCACTAGGTTAAATCCACATGAACACATTGAAGTTTCTTTATATTTTATGTTGAATTAAGGGTGAGTACGTTGTGATGTAATTAATACCTTTTAGATTCTTAAAAGCCCTTTTATCATACAGAGTCTATAAAGCACATGTAATACATGACCATCATCTTCCTAAGTTCACATCAAAGGATTTTATAGATGCCCTTTTGATCTATTCTTTACTATAAGGATTTTACGAGTACATACTTGGATTTGATATTGCCCTTTGTATTTTAGTTTACTTGGGACATCTTTCATGTGTTAGGACAGTTTGGAATGAGAAGTATCTTGATTTTCCAACCTAGCAATATAAAATTTCTTATACATTTTTCTTGAAAACTGAATAATTCCAGCTTTGGTTCATTTGCTTCTATGTGTTTTTTTAGGCATATTTTGTAAAAGTCATTTTTTACTTCCAACATCCTGCCTGGGAGAATTCCTATGCTGGTTTTTATTAGGTTCATTAGTCCACATTGCCATAGTTGGCAGTGTTCTGAGACATTACAGAACTGCATAGTATCTGTCACTCTGCCTATTTCCAAATACATTTCCTCACAGCTCCTTTAGCCTCCACTAGCACTGTCATCATGACTGTACAGTACCAAACCTAATGCCACAGGTTTAGATTATAGTAGTGGCAGTACCTTACCTCTAGGTGTCTGCGTTTGTATTATTTATTTCTGTGTAACAAATTACCCTATATTTTAATGGCTTGAGTATCAGATACATTTCACTCACAGTGGGCATTTTGTTTTGGCTGTGAGGTGGGAGTTCAGCCAGACTGAAGGGTACTTGAGTTCCCTTTCAAGTATCTTCTCCATAAGGCTTTGGCCTCTCAAAATCTGGAGCTACAAGGGACAGATAGATGAATCTCTAATCATTTTAAGACCTGAGATTGGATCAAAACTATCATTTTTGCAACATTATATTGAGAAGAGTCAACCACAATGTCAATTTACAAAAATAAGAAAAACTCTAGTCCTTTACATTAATGGCAATGTGCCTAAAATAAGGAAAGAAATGATTTAAGTTAATTTACCTACAATACATAAAACCCTGCAGTGAATACGACTTATGCTCCGTGAAGAACAACTTATATATCCACTATTTTAGGTTGGATTCTTTAGGGATTTTTAAAGTCAGAATATTACTGGGAATAAAACATGGTAGGAATAATTTTCAGGAAGTAAAGAAAGGAAGCATGACACAAAAGGTTAAAAAATGATGCAATTTGACTAAAAGCCACTGAATAGCCATTGGAAAATTCTGGAACTAAATTGTCCCTACCAAGTTTCTATAAATTGAGGCAAGGGTCCCTTGTATCTCCATATCAACACAACTTAAGATTTGGGTTACATTTGGGCTGAGGTACTCTTGAATAAAGTAGCTACATTCAGCCATAGGAAATTTCAGGACAGTGACTCAAATATGAGAAGTCATCAGACAAGATTCCTGGAAGTTAGCCATGTTTGGTGGTACAGGCCCGTAATTCCAGTGTTTTTGGAGGTGGAGGAAGGAGAATTCCAAGTTCGAGTCCAGCCTCAACAACTTAGCTAGGCCTTAAGCAACTTGTGAGACCCTATCTCAAAATAAAAAATAAAAAGGGCTGGGGATATTGCTCAGCACTCCTGGATTCAATCCCTGGTACCAATAGATGAATAAATAGGAAACTAATAAACAGACACATAAGAAAACAGGATATACAAGTGACCCCAAAAATGGAAATGTCTTAAAATCTTTAGTTATCAGGAAAGTGAAATTAAAATCAAAATATACTACCACTATCATCCCATAAGAACAGCAAAGATAAAAAAAAAAAAAACATAGACCACACCCCATGTTAGTATGGATGGGTGTAAATAGGATTCTCATACACTTTCAGTCCCAGATACCAAAAAACAAAAAAACAAAAAACACAAAAGAAAAAAGAAAAAAAAATCTCAGAAATTAATGTCTTAATTCTGAAGGGCAATTACTCCATTATGGTTTCCACTAGCTTCTATTCATTGCCACATCTCAGGCCTGGAACCTGACAAAAGGAGAGGCTAAATTCCCAGGAAGATATGCACTGCAGCATCAGGTCTAATATTTTATGTTAATGCTTATGGGAAAGGTATAATTTACATTATATAGTAATAGTCTCTATAGTCCAGTATACAGCCATACAATAAGGAAAATTGGATACCCTGTTATTTCAAGAACTGTCAGACTCCAGATTTGAGTTGAAATTGACACCTGGGCACCAAAAGTGCCATCATAAACTAACATGTATTATAGTAGGCCCGCAGGTAGACTATGGAAGAAAAGGAGCTCCATCCATTGTGTATCTTACAGGGATGCCACTGAGTCTCTGACTCCATTTAACATCCATTTTCCCCGTTCCTAAACATATTACTGAAAAGAAAACCTTCGTAGTTAGTAAATCCCTCAAATGGGTTTCTTGGTCTTTGTGATAAGAATTTTTATAGTGAGGAAGGCTGATTGGGAATTTCTAAGACTATCATTTTTCAGGAACAAGAGTCAATCAGAAACAGTATCAAATTCTGCAGTGAGTGGCAGATTAGTGGCACCTTAAAGGCCTAAAGAAGAAATTGGCTCCATTGTCTCTATTCAATTCACCATTCTTGTCCCTAGAAAAATAAGATGAAACCTAGCAGATGACAATGAACTACATACTTAATAAAGTAGTAATCCCAGTTTTGGTTGCTGTGTAGACATAGCTTTGCTGAGTTGATCAACAGCCTCATGTATATGATATATAGCAGATGTATGTAAGGTTGAGTGCTTCCTTATCCATCTATCAAAATGAAAGACAAGATGTAGTTTGTAACCATGCGAAAAGAAAGAATGAAAACTACAACTGTGTATCACTATTTTGACTCAGGGTCTCCTCATCTTTTATCACGATAAAGACCAAAGGAACTAGACTACGTGATTACTATGGAAACATATTGGTTTACTGTATCAATGACCTCAATCTAATTACACTGGATGAGTAAGAAATGAAATGCATATTGTTCCAAGGATCAATAGATAAGCCACATAAAAATTCAGGGGCATAACACATCACAAAGTGTTGAGTATAATAATCAGGAACATCCTAAGACGTATTCCAAAATCAAAGACAAATTATAATATCTCAAATTTTCTATGATTAATAAGGAGAATACTGCTAGTTAAACTTCTGCAGGCTTTAGATACTTCTTTTATCCACTTGGGATACTAATCTAACCCATTGACCAGGTTATGCAGCAGCTGCCAGCATCAAATAGGGTTGAGAACAAGTAGAAAAATACTCTACAGTCAGTGTTTGGGGCTTATGATTCTGATACTTAAGTTGGAATTTTGCATAAAATTTATTGCAAACCCTTGTAAAGAGTTGGAGGAAGTCCAGGCCATAGGCAGCAGAGCACAATACATTATTGTAAAAACAGCTCCTGGTAAAATATCAAGCTTCTAAAACAAAATTGTAAGTGTCCATTCAGAGAGAACTCCTTATCAAGAGCTGAGTTCTGTTAGGTGAATCAAATAAAAACATGTCCTTCATTAATTACTTATAAGCTGGAATTAATTCTTTACTAGATATAAATAAGGCTGGGGGTAACATTAGTTGCCCACACTGGTGAACAGATCCATTATTATGGCACTGGCATCTTTTTCAACTCATACCTACATTCATATGAGGCTAGCTATTTATGACCAGATGACAGAGGAGTTGAACAGGTAGGTTGGCTTAGTATTGAAAAACAAGCAAAAAAAATTGACAAATGTTCCCTATAGCTTCACTCAGAGGTGACTTCAAATTAATTTTTGTTACCGAATCTAGTCATCTGCTTGACCTGGAAAAAGAAAATCAGAAGAAGAGAGGTTGGCAAATACCAGACAAAAAGTTACAGAGAAGAGAGGACAGTTGAGAGTATACAAAAAATGTGAAATTTCTTGGATTACATAGTAACACAACAGAGAGTATTCACTATTGAAGAGGGACTCAACAATCAAGAGTCAGGATGGCTTGAATAGTTGATAACCGCCTGAAGCTCACTATGGACATCTCAGTGCTGGTACATGCAGCCTGAGGAGAGTATGTATAGTGATTGATATAAAAGCTATGAAGAGATCAATTACATAGACTCAGGGTCAATTAATTAGTTACTTGACTGTTGAATGTCTGACATGCCAGCAACTGGGACCAGTATTGTACCCTTCACATGGCACCATACATTAATGATATCAACCATCCAAATGATGGT
Source organism: Aplodontia rufa (assembly GCA_004027875.1). Taxonomy (NCBI): domain Eukaryota; kingdom Metazoa; phylum Chordata; class Mammalia; order Rodentia; family Aplodontiidae; genus Aplodontia; species Aplodontia rufa. The sequence goes on from PVKS010005881.1 coordinate 23,618, forward strand.
AAGCTAATTACAATAGATAAAATAGATAGAAAGGACATTAATTAACCTTGAGTGGGACTGAAATTTCATTTTGGATAGCATTTTACCTTTCTTGCTTGTAAGTCCTCAGCCAGTTCCTTTATTAGGAGGCTTAAAGTGTTTTGTCTCACAGGCATTAGGTCCTGTGCAACGTTGCCTTGAATCCTGTAGTCTCCTTCGTAGCAGAGTAGGTATTCCTAAGACCCACTGGTCCTTCCACTTCATACCATCTCACAGTGGCCAGCCTTATAATTAGATGTATCCACCTTTTGATGATACAGCTATGGAGCCTGTCTGCCAGTCCTGTGAGTGATCCTCCAGGGTGTACTTTACACCTTGACATAACCATTAAATCATGTTGGGTTCCCTGTCATTAAAGTACTTGATATGGGAAGCAAAGATCTGATGTTTGGACGACCCTGCTGGCCACCCATCTCTGTAACTGTTTAGGAGATTTTTGCTTTTATTTTCCAAAAATTCATGTCCTGCAGTCTACAGTCCCAGATTCTCAGGAGGACAGATATGTGCATCTGGTAAGTCACCTAGTCTACTAGAGCAGCTAGCCATAGATAAAAATAGTCAAGAAACAGTTAGCCTCCCTTGGACCAGGGACAGTACCCAAGTTTTTATATATTTAGTTCTACCAACCTCCTATTATAAATTGCTCATGAAGGAGACCAACAAGAATTCTAGAGAAGCTGTATATGAATGGGATAAAGTTACCAAAGGAAGGGAATAGTTCCAAGCAATGTAAGGGATAATTTACTCTGAACAATCTACTGTGTTGCCCAGAGCTCTTTCAGGACTAAAGCAGTAATTTTCTCAGCAACCAGAAGTCTAGGAGTCTTTGTTTGAGGGCCCATAGTTGCTCACCTCTCTGGCACTTGTCCTACAAAACAAGGACATACTCTACCCAAGTTACACTCACTTTGGGGGAATCTCCTATATATAGAATAGTCCAAACAGGAATGATGCATAGGCTCTGCACCCTTGTCTCATTTTGAAACATCAGGGGCTCTTCCAACTCTAGAACTCCCCAAAGGTCTGTCTGAGATCTCTGTGACAACTGAATCACAGTCAAACATTTTCCTTTCCCTTAATTTTTAATAGGCATTGTTCCTAAATGCACTCTACTATAAACATCTTTCATGCAGGTCTTTGTTTCCAATTAACCTAAATTAAAATTATATTACTTAGTAAATTGAAGGAAGAAGTATCACAGAAGGATGAAAACTCATAAAACAGGGTAATAAGACAGGATACTTTCCCTGAGAAGCTCTCTCATGGAATCTCTTGGTTTCACTCTGAGTTTGTATGTAAAGGGATATAGTAGTTATACTGATGAGGAATATACATATATATATACAATTTAAATATATGATATATATCATGAGTATATGTTATACATATATATATATATGTACATACACACATCTATAATATGCATGTGTTTACGTAAACATAAAAATTGTTACTGTGGAAGCAATATTTCTCTATCTTTTAACATCCCAGGTAGAAGTGACTCATTGTTTTTTTAAAAAAATCATGTGTTCTCTGAATGTGCAAAGTACAGAGAAGAGGTAATTCTGAACAGAGGGTACAGCTGTGCAAATATAAGTTTTAAAATCCACCTTATTTGTAAATTTTCCTAACCACTCTATCTGTAATTATCTAATCCTCCTGTGGCCAGTTTTGGTATTGATTGATCAAGTTTGGTCAGGCACATTTTAGTTTTGGAATTAAGTCAAGTTTACTGGTTAGGATGGATCCAATCATTCAAGCTATTGAAGTAGATTTGGTTTCCTAATCACAAGACAACAACTAAAAGAATAAAAATTTTAACTTGTGGGCCTATTTCTACAGGGTAAATTTTCTTTAGATATTACAATCCACATTTAAAAAGCTATATTATTGAACATTTAGTAGATTTTTCATGACCAACCAGTGGCTTTCTTTTACTCTACTGTCAATATGAGTAATTGATCTGAAAAGAATAAGCAAATGAAAAAATTAAACACCATTCTACTGAGATACTATGTTCTCCAAGTAGCAGGGTCAACTCTTTCTGAATAGTGACAATGACAAAATCTTAGCACTAGAGAACATATGTCACAGGTTGAGCTTTGAATGCCTATAGCAGCTGTTCTACTGGAGAACTATGTGATTCCAATGAAGGTCAGCCTAAGACAATAGAATGAACTCTTCCTGCTTTATTTCCACTTAGCTCCATTCAAAAGCATCGATCTGAAAACTTTGTTGTACTTTAAAGTAGATATGTGTCTTTTTCACAGATGAGGAAACTAAGGGCTAAAGAAGCTAAGAAACTGGTTAAAATATCTATCCCCTGTGGTTAAGTTTAATGAAGTTAAATCTTTTCACTTCACAAATATTAAAAGTCGGACAATTTCTCAACAAATATTTTTTTTATAAAGAAAGAGGGATAGTGAGAGAGAGAGAGAAAGAGAGAATCAATTTTTATTTAGTTTTTCATGTGGCCTTCATTGCTCCGAGAGTTCGTTGTGTACTTGCGTACTTGCGCACTTGCGCATGCTGGGCAAGCACTGTAACCACCAAGTCACAGCTCCAGCTCCACAAATAATTTTTTTTTTTAATGAAGACTTCAGATCTCAGTCTTTTTCTCTAGTTTCTTGTGGATCACTTTCTAATCTCATTTCATGAATAACTATTAAGCAGCAAATGTATTCAAAGTATCCAGGTCATATCCAACTACTTCTATGCTAATTTGTAAATTCCTTTCAATTATTCTCAATTTTTCAAAAACAATACATGAAGCATCCACATTTGTTTTCTAATTATACTAAATCTTGGTACCCACTAACCTGATTTAAAAAAATAAACAGAGCTTGGTTCTGGACATCATGGTGCACAGCTGTAATCACAGTGACTTAGGAGGCTGAGTTAGAAGGATTGCAAGTTCAAAGCCATCCTGAGCAATTTAGAAGGGTCGTAAGAAAGATCCTGTCCCAAAATAACATAAAAATATGTCTGGAGATCTGGATAAATGGTTGAGTGCCCCAGGTTCATCCCTGGTACCAAACACACACACACACACACACACACACACACACACACACACACACCCCACACACACCAAAACAACAACAGCAACAACAACAAAAAAAACAGAGCTTGGGTTGAATCCAGGTTGTTTTTCTAACAAAATTCTTGTCTTCTACCACACCAATTTTGATATGCCACTTCTTAGTACATTCCTCTCCCTCCACTTTCCTTTGCAAATTAATTTACAAAAAGATGAATAAGGGTGACAGTAAAATGCTGTGCCAGGTCTCCCTCCAACTTGCATATGTTTTGTGTGCATAAGAGCCCTATTTGTCCATATATTACTGTTGGCCTACACAGTGTCCCAGGACTGATAATGTTTGTTATGTATTGAATGAACTAATTCATTAATTAAGCTACTTGCCCGCCCTATCAGCCTATAAATCCATCATAATACTAAGTAGGATTAAAAACACAACAAAACCTTGGAATGAAAAAAAAATAAATAAGCAGACATTATAGGAATGCCTGAACAGAGAAGAAACTCCAAGAAAAATGTTTCCTGCAAATTTACATCTTTAAGAGGATTATCTCTGGAGGGGTTTTGGTGACTTTTTCCAGAGTAAGCAGTTATGGGGCACTTTGGGCTCACCTTTCAGCCTGTGGTTTTATTAAGAGCTCAGCACCCTGGGTGGAGAACTGGCTCGGCAAGTTGGCATCTGACTAAGAAGTGCTTTATTACAGTGGACGGGAGGAGGTGTGTACAACCTTGACTAAGCAGTTTTGTACAATAAGCATCCTCAAAATGATTTCCAGTCATCGCTGTTCTTTAAAATCAGTTTTACTGAGATAAAATTTGCATACAATAAAATACAGCCATCTTAACAGTGCAGTAAGGCAAATATATGCATATTTGGCATAAACGCCATCACAGTGAGATGTGTTATTTTTCTATCATCCCCAAACTTTCTTCATGCTGCTTTGCAGCCAATTCATACTCAGTCCAAACCCACAGCAATCACTGATGATTTTCAACATGATGGATCAGTATTGCCTTTTCTAGAGCTTCATGTGAATGAAATTGTTTGATGTACACCATTTCCATCTGAATGTTTTTCTCAGCATAATGTTTGAGACTCATCCATGTGGTTCCATGTATTCATATCTCTTTTTTTTTTACTGTTGAATAGCATTCTCTTATGTGTATGCCACAATTTGATTAGCTGTTTACTTGTTTTGGGTTCTTTGGCTGTCTTCCATTTTTTGGTTAACATGAATCAAAGTACTGTAATTATTTGTACATAATTCTAGAGGAGATATATATTTGCATTCTTCCTGGGTGAAAATCTAGTAATGGAACTGCTGGGTCATTTGGTAAGTATATTTACAACTTTATAGACAAATGCCAAACTGTTGTAAAGTGACTGTGTAATTTTACATATCTACCATATATGAGTGAGTGTTATGATTGCATATTTTGAAATAATCGTATTTCTCCCCCTTTATTAGTATGATAAATTACATTGATTTATTTTAGAGTGTTAAACCAACCTTACATTTTTGGAATAAACCTCACTTACTCTACTTTTTCCAGAATATTAGTTTGTAGTTTACTTTCTTAATAATATCTTTATTTTTTTTTAAAGAGAGAAGGACAGTGAAAGAGAGAGAGAGAGACAGAGAGAATCAATTTTTATTGAGTTTTTCACATGGCTTTTGTTGCTCTGACACTTAGTTGTGTACGTGGGTTGCTGGGGTTTGAACCCGTGTACTTGAGCATGCCGGGCAAATGCTGTAACCACCGAGCCACCGCTCCAGCCCCTCTTTGTTTTATTTTGATAGCATAAGTTGATAAAAATGACTTTGGAAATTTCTCCTCTTCCTCCATTTACCAAAAAAAAAAAATTGTGAAAGACTTATATTATTTCTCTTTTAGAAGGCAAATAGGATTCACCAGTGATGATGATTTGGCCTAGTATATATTTCTATTATGAATCCAATCTCTTTAATTGGTATTGGACACTATAGTTTATATTTATCTTTGTATCTTCGAGGAATTTATTCATTTTGTTTGAGTTGTTAAATCTAATGGCACAATGATGATTATAATCTCTTGCTTTCCTTTTAATGTGTGAGGATTATCATATCACTCTTTCATTCTCAGCATTGGTAATTTGAGCATCTCTATTTTATTTCACCACTAGAAGTATATCATCTTTTTACCTGTCTTTAAAAACCTCACCTTTTATATCATTGATTTTTATCTTTATTTTTCTAGATTCCATTTTGATAATTTCTATTTCTTTTTTCTACTTACTCTCTGTTTAGTTAGTTCTTACATAACTGCTTAAGGTGGAAAACTAGACCATTGATTTTTTCTCTTTCTTCTTTTCGTTTGAATTTTTTATTTTCATTTCGTCCCAATTATTTGCTTTTCTTTTGTTTTTGTTTAAAGACATTTTTCTTTCGTTGATTCAAGTTTAATTAAATTTCTTTTTGTCAGAGAATATACTTTGCATTCTTTTAAATTTATTTAACTTTTCCCTCTTTCTCCCAATCTGGTGAATGTTTCATGTGCACTTGAAAAAGTGGGAGTTCTGCTAAGGTCACACAGATTAATTGTATGTATGGAGAAGTTTCAATGAACACTGAAGAACGTCTTACTATTCAAAATACAAATAAGAAACTCACCTTTCTGATGGTTACTAACCCATATCCAAAAATAGCTGAAAAAGATTTCAATTACATTTTTACAGCGAAATTAAATATGTCTTCTAATTGGATTCATTTTTAGGGTCTAGTTTTGGGTGAAATGTTTGTTTTGTACAGTTACACAAGAATGCTTACTGACCAAGAAAAGAAATAGCTAAATATAGATCTCACTTCATCTATCTCTATTTAGCTCTTAGGAGGTTAACATAATTCAAGTTAGAATAATAGTCATTTACCTTATTTCTGAAATTAGTGCCACATTCAGTTATAGAAGGGCATTTTCTATTCAAAAAATGCCTTCCCCTGCACAACTCCAAACACATAGTGATCTTCAGTTAAGTTGCAAAGAAACAAATACTCAGACTATGCATAATTCATTTTTTATAGTTTCTCTTTACAGTGCTTTATATGATTAATTACTTATATGTAAATTATAGCTTCTGATCTTTGGATTTTCTTATAGATCCTACTTCCCAAAAAAGCAGAGTACAGCATTTTTGATATCACATTAACAAATTCGTGATGTTTATTAGCAATGCATGGTAAATACTCTGGTCCTAATTCTCTTGGAATATGGGTGATTGTACTTTGTTCTTTAACTTATGGTTGAGAGGCTAAGGACTGGTGTGGCCTATGAGTTGTAAAAGGAAATGACACGTTACTTCCAGGCCTGAACTCCCTAATGCAAGACACACAGGGCCTAATCCTCTTCCACCTATCTACAATATCCTGCACAAAGTTTTCCCTATAGCATTTTTATCAGGACAGAGATCATAGGAAAGAAATTACACATGGAATATAGTGGACAAATAAAATAAGAAAAATAAAATCTGTAAAAGCCACTGCAGTTGGTAAGTACTGAGTATTGTAGGACAACTTTATTTAATCCAACTAATTTATATGTCAACCAATGAATCATTCAATTGCTGGAAAAAAATACAATAACTACCAGTGAGATATTTCTAATCTTGTAGAAAAGGCAAGGAGGTATTAACTTTAAAATGCTTGCTTGATGTTAATTTCAAAGAGCATTATCCATTTAATTTCTTTTTATGAATAAGAACTGTCTGTGTTATTTGTTATTGTTTTGTCTAGTTTTAACATTCTAAATCTTGTCAAGATCTCACACAAGATAAGAATTTCAGTGTATGTATATAGCATATATGTATGTAGTTCATGAAAGGATATAAAAAAATCAAGTGTATTCTTGGACTAAATGTGTTGATAGGCAAAATAGTATCATCCTTGACTTAGATTGTAGTCTCTCCTGCTCTTTGTAGATCTAGATTAGGCTGCCATGACAAATATGAAAGTTGTTTTTGAAGCAGAAATTAGAGAATCAAAACTTGGGATCATGTTCATAATTTGAAGAAAAAGTCACTTTTATTAATTTCTCACATTATATAAGTAATCTGAGGTTTTTTTCATGTTTTGAGAAGATTTCAATCCTGTAGTGTTTTACTTTGAATGTGAAGCTCAGGTGTTTTCAATTTGGGAAAGTCTGGTAGATGTACAGCCCTGAAAGATGATTATTGGGATAAACACGCCTTTTTCCTCGCTGCATGTGTGTAATACAATCTACTACATGCATGTCTTATTCCACACACCAATGACTTCTTCCCCTTGACCCCCTCTGAGCTCTCTCAAATCAGAAGTGCATTGGAATGAGGAAATGGTTATAAGAAGCACACTCATTATTGAAAGTCATATTCCTGGCAACTGGAAAAACACAGCACACAGAGTTTACCCTAAAAAAATGCTATAAGTAATAGTTCGACGTTATGTTTGTTCAGCGATGACCTACGTAATTCATCAACTCCTGAGGACTAACCTGAGGGAAGATACTTTCAGAGATCAAAAAAACCAAGTGAAAAATCAAATCTTTAGACATTAGTGGTTCAATTTAAGAGGTACACTGTAAGAGGTAGTTTTTCAATAGTCACACTTCTTATTAGATTTATTACACTTTACAAAATTTTAAACATTTCTAGAATGTTTTGATTATTCAAGTTATTTGATTACTTGAGTATCTGAGTTAATAAAGAATGTTTAAAGCATCATCTCCTCTGCTCCTCCTTTTCCAATGTCCATATACTTTGCATTTTGTAAAAGAATACATTCCTAAAATTTTCTTCTGATTCACCAAAAGAGACCTAAGCATAATTTGTCCTTTTCAGAATACTATGTCCTATTCTGAAATCATCAAAATTCAGGCAATCTTGTTTTAAAGCTTGTCCCCACTGTTGTAACTGTCAATTCCTCTTCATTCTTGATTTTCTTGTCTATGTATCTGCTAATATCACATTGTCATGATTATTTTAAGTAAACTTTAATTTTGGGTAGATTTAATTCATATAACACCTGTGCTTTCCCTTCCTTCTCTCCTCCCTCCTTCTCTCTCCTCTCTCTCTGTCTGTTACTCTTCTTTTCCCCTTTTAATATTGCAATGGCTAGAACTTCTGCTGTTAAATAAGAGTGGTAGGAGGAGACTTCTTTGTCTTGATCCTGTTTTTAGGAAAAAAGCATTCATGATGTTCTTCATCAGCAAGTGTGGTGTTATAGATCATGAAAATCTATCAGTCTTACTAAAGATTTACCAGTTTTGTTGACTGATTTTTGAGGTACTTGTTTAATTGCTTTTCTCTGTTTTCCTATTATTTGAGTTCGCTTTATCTTCATTCTGATAATTGATAGAGGGGTTGGGTGAAGTCAATGCTGTAATTGTGGAATTGTCTATATTCCCTTTGGATTCTATTTGTTGTGCTTTGTGTATTTTGACACCCTATAGTTTGATACACATTTATAAAAGTTTCATATTACTGGCCTATTGGTTGTTCTGTTCTTGAATTGTCATTCTATATCTCTGGTAAATTTCTTTGCTCTGCAATCTATTTTGTCTTTTATTTACATAGCTTTTTCTTCTTTTAAAATATAATATTTGTATGGTTCATTTTTACGTGCTTTCCCTTTCACTCTGCATATGTAGTTGCATGTACGTGTGCTTATTTCATTGACTCTGCTGCCACCCTGTCTTTGCATTAGTGAATTTAGTCTGTGTACATTTAGGATAATTATTAATAAGCTTGCTTAAATCTCTCACTATAATTTTTCATATGTGATATCTGGATTTCTGTTTTACTTACTCTGCCTTCTGTGGATTACAAAAACAAATTGCATGGTTAAATATGGATCTATGATAGCATATTTCAGTGTATCTCTGTATCATTCCTAAAGAAAAGAGACAGCAAAATATCATGTCCCTCAAAGCCCACTTTCTATTCCCAAGAAGCCTAGCCAAGTTGTTGGAATCATAGGAAGAAACCTGGGTGGGAAAGTCCAGATACCTAGTATCCTGAAGGGCACCACCTTCTCTTATGCACACTAGTAGATAAGGCAATTTAGTGTTATCTGTATTGGCACCAGATATTGTCCTTTCTCATTCAAGCTGTGATCTTCTTTGCACCTGGTGTAACTAGGTGATTTTGATTTGTATCATTATTTTATCTATTACACCAGGAGTCTCTTGGTATTTTAAAATCTCTTATTCTATCACAAGGACACTACTTTAGCACTTAGGTCCTGGCATTAGTTTCTGGGTTGTTCCTCTGAGAGTTTAATTATCAGAGTTTATGCAGTACATGGTTGTCTAATTTTTATTCTGGAACTACACTGGTCTCTGCAGATGACTGAGAATTGCAAAAGAGGCTGTATCCTTATCAGTGGATTATTTTTATGATTTAATAATTTGAAAGAACTACGGTACTGGGTGGTACTGTAGGAAGGTGGGGCATGGCTGAAGGAAGTAGGTCACTGGGGACATGCCCTTAGGGATTACATTTTGTCTCTGCTTCCTTGCTCTCACCTTGCTTCCCAGGTCCATGAGCTGAGCAGTTTTCTACCACTGAGTCCTTCTGCTCAGAGTAATGGAAGCAAACAACCATGGACTAGAACCTCTGAAACCACAAACCTAAAATAAACATTTCCTTCTCCTAACTGTTCTTGTCAGGTATTTTGGTCACAGTGACTAAAAGCTGTATAACCCAATGTAATATGGATAAAACCATATTTTTATAAAACAAAATTGTATTTTTTATATTATTATATTGCTTTAGCCAGGGGAAATTAATGGTAAATTGACATTAATGTTACTTACACAAAGTATTAATAAACAGTAAATTCAAATAAAAATGAGAAAAATAGGTAAAATAAAAGAATTGTAGATCATTTTTGCATGTAAAGGAGTATTCAGGCTGCTAGATTGCTTTATAATAATTCAGAATATTTATTCATTTAAAAATTCCTTCAGGGCAGTCTAAATCAAAAGGAAATGGGAGATTTAATGAAGGATGCATAACTACAAAAAGTCATTTAATTATACCTTTTGGATGTTAACATAAACCACCAAAATAAATATTAATTATCATAGTTTATAGAGTAACATATAGTCAAAAGATTGAAAAATTATGCTTCTAGCTAAAGAAAAGAAAAAAAACATTTTCTGATTTCTAACTAATTCTAAAACCAATTACATGATTTCAATTATTGTATCCATAAGAATAAATGAAAGGTTACTGTTTAGGGAGAGTAATCAAATGAGCTGAAGAGTGAAATAATGCTAAACACATGAACCTGAACCTTTTAACATTGTGATGATATATTGATCACTGATGAATGAAAAATGATTGTTAGTATTTTAGAAATTTAGAAAAAAGAATCTTTATTAACCTCTGCTTTCAAGTTCCAAAAAAAAAAAAAAAAAACCAAGTCATCTAGCCATAGTATTTATGATTCAACAGAGTGTTTTATTTAATGTTTGGTACAGATCCCAACATACTTTCATGCACTATGTTTCAGAGGAATTAAGACATGAGAAAATGTAAAATCAGAAAAAAAGGATAATGATACTGGTATAAATTCAGGTGGAGATGTTTATTGGGATTTGTTGCTCTCCGGCCAATTTCACCTGCGCCGCCATGATGAGGGCAGGCATGGGAAGCAGCAGCAGGCCAGAATGGCAGGCAGGGAAAATGGCACTGAACCTTCGCCAGGCAGCTGGTCTTGCTGGCTACCTGGAAGTTCATGATGGGGTTGGTCCTTCAGAGACTGGCTGGTGGATCCATCAATCCATTGGAGCATGTCCGCCCGCATCCCAATTGGCTGTCCTTTTCGTGGGCAAGTTGCCCTTTGCCCTGCCCCTTAGCCAGCAGGCATGGCCTCAGTGTCTTGGCTGAAGGCACGCCCCCAGCCAGGGTCCAAGCTGCTGTGAAGTGTGGGCTACCTGAAGCCACGCCCCCAGCCAGCCTAACAGAAAGGACTTATCCAAAATCACAATGTACTCAGAATTGAAAACTTGTAGTCTGTTTGTGCCCGTTCCATTTCACCACATAGTTTCTTTTTTCTTTCTTTCCTTATTTTTTAATGGGGAAGGTCACTTATACAAAGGTGTTTTATTGTTGCGTATTCATTATACAGAGGAGTGTGTTTCATTGTGACATATCCATATATGCTTGTAACATAATTTGATCAATATCATTTCCAAATACCTCCCCTTACTCTTTCTTCTTCCCTCCTCTGATCCCCTCCCTCTACTCTAAAGATCTCCCTTCTACTTCCATGACTTTCCTTTTTTCTGGTACATATGATTCTTTTGGTTGTTGTTGTTGTTTCCACACATGATTGAAAACATATGACACTTGTCTTTCTGAGTCTGGCTTATCTTGCTTAACATAATACACTCCACTTTCACTCATTTTCTTCAAAATAACATTTTCTTGTTCTTCTTTATGACTGAAAACTTCATTCTGCATGTATACACCTCATTTTCTTCATCAGGTGGTCTTCCAATGGATACCTAGACTTGTTCTGTAACTTGGACATTGCGAATTGCACTGTGATAAACATGTCTCTGCAAAGTATGCTGACTTTAAGTTTTTTGGATAGATACAGAGGAGCGGTATAGCTAGATCATACGGTAGTTCAGGTTTTAGTTTTTGAGGAGCCTCTCTACTGACTTTCATGCTGCCTGCACTAATTTACATTCCCACCAAGAGTAAGTGGCAGTTCCTTCCCTCCATTCCGCTCTCCACATCCTCCTCACCATTTGTTGTTATTTGGATGTTAGCTGTTCTGGCTGGAGTGAGAGGGAAACTCAATGAAGTTTTGATTTGCCTTTCTCTGATGATTAAGAATGGTGAACATTTTTTTCATATAGTTGTTAGCCATTCATATTTCTTTTGAAACATGTCTGTTCAGTATGGCTTATTTTGCTTCTATGCTCATTTGCTTACCACCTTTAGAAATGAGCATAGGAGTTTGAACTCACTTGATTGTCATACACACACACACATATATTTCTAGAAATATTTGAGACATCTTTAACAATAGATATGTTTAGTAATTATCATAAGCTATAGAAATATGAAATAGGTATTAAATCATTTGATTTTCTAGTTGAGGCAAATGGCAGTGACTAATAACACAGGAGTAGCACCAAATAGATGCAATAATTCATTCCCTTCACACAAATAGCTGCTGAAAGGCAGATGGAGGTGCCAGTTGTGTGGGATGCAGGTGATTACTGCCCAGCCTGCACACCACCAGGTTGTTTTCTCTCCACCAGAAAACTGTCCATTAACTTTTCTAAGAGCCAAAAGCAAAAGGAGAGGAATTTGTGAAGTTGCTAGCCCATATGGCTGGTAGTGAGTTAATCTGTGTCTGAGCAGCAGGTAGCAAGAGCCAGTCTGTCTGTTGGGGCTGTTAGTAACCCAGGGGCAGATCAGAGAACAGCAGGGAAGGGATCAACTCAGGCTGCAAATACAGTCAGGAATGTGGCAGGAAATTATTTCTGAAAACACACTTTGCAGCAGAAGGGCAGCCATCAGATGCTACATGATAATCTATCTGCACTTATATTTGTAATTATATAGAGCTATATATGTAGGTATGAATTTGGGAAGTTGTAGATATGTGGTTATTGTGAATATTCTCTGTATAAGGCATCTTGCCTTAAAATAATTATGTCAAGTGTCCTTTAAAATAAGATATGCATGCAGGCAGATTTTTAAATTATGAAAAATAGAAATGTTTCCACCTTGGCTGTATTAAAAAGGGACATGGATCTATTCAAAAGGCAGAACTGCAAAGATGAGGACTCTGATAAATAACCAAGAGAAAATAGGGGTTGGATATTTCCTTTAGTGATATGGCAAAATAAAGAAAATGAGAAAAAATTCAGGAATTGCTTGAAAACAACTAAAAGAAGGCTGAATTATAGGAAGAATTGGGTAATGGAAATTAAATGAGGAACCATACAGATGGTTGAATTATTGAAAATTGATTATTAATACCTTCCTTCCTTTTACTTCCTTCTTTTCTTCATCTATATCTCTCATCTATCCACAAATGCATCAATATTAATATGAAATCTAACATATTTCACATATTCTTGGGTACACAGGATTAAAACTAAACCATTTGCAAAAATAAACACCACCAATGAATCTACTTATATGTAGTCTTTTTGTTTCTTAATAATGAAAATAAAACATCTAATTTTCCTAAACTTAATTATAATAACCAGTCTGAACATTGTTGTCATCATTTAAATATTAAAGAGAAAGGCCAAAGAAAAAAGATCAAAGAGTACTGAAAGCAGAATTAAAATGATATGCACAACTAGTAACGAATATGATTACTATGAACAAATACTTCCAGAAAACCCAAACTGCTATTTATATCTAAATATACAACCTTTTCAAATCCATAAAGTTGTGCATAATCACAAAGATCTTTAAGAACATATTCTCTAGAGAGGGAAAGAATTAGGAAGGGTCAATCTATACCCAAGGTCAGAATGAAGGTGAAGCTCATCTTTCTCTTTCTGAGACCTGTGACCTTTAGTTTCAGTAGGGTGCATTTTATCTTCTGTCAGATCATAGCTGAAATTCTAAAACTGAAAGGTTTACTGTTTTTATGGGTCTATGACCTGACCCTATTGATAGGATGTGGTTGTTTCCATAGACAGGCATATTCTGTTTTTTTTTTTATTATTATTATTTCTTCTAGAAATAAGGAAGGTGAAATACTGTGAATTCCTGCAAAAAGTCATTGCTTTGGAGATATTTATTTACCAAACATGTAAGTGATTTCTTACCATTCATAGATGGCCAACATGTGATTATCCCCTCACAATTGTCCTCTAACACTTCTATCACATATCACATATCGAATATGGCAGTGCTCTTGGGCACATATTTCAAAGGCCAAATCATGTTTTCTTCTTTTTGTTCCAAATTGCAAAACATCTTGGATCAGACTTCTTAGTGTGATCAAATAAGGTATCATGATCAAAAGTGCAATTGAACTGGGTCTCAGAGTTTTGAATAATAAGAGATAGAGGACAACTTGTTATTCCAGAAAGATTGATATGCTAGACACAAAGACATAAAGGAGAATTCCAGGCTTTGCCCCAGGGGCCAGTGGATGACAGAAGGATGCCTAAATTTATTTATATAATTTCTGAAATTATAATACAGGGGTTCCATAGACTATTAAGTTCAAATTATCACAAGTGCTAAAAATTCTATGAGTTATATATCAAGAAAGTCTAGAAATGATGATTTGGAAGAAGTCTGATGATCTTGATGATTAAGGAAAAGGACAGACAATAGCAACAACAAAAATTGGACAGACATATCTACCACCAAAAGGCTTTAGGGCAAAACTTAGGTATATTTTTTGCAGTGTTTAGCAATAATACAGATTACTTAAGTTTCAGAGAAAATATTAACATGTTACTATGTAGAAAGATTTGTATTTTTAAATGGGAGGAATTTGTATTTTATTTGAAAATGCACTATTTTCTGTGCATTTTCAAATGCACAGAAAACTATAGAGAGCCTAAAAGCATCACTAATATAAGCTACAGGTGCATACATACCTATAATGATTGACAGAGTGCCCTCCAATGTCACATTCACCACTCCTTTCTATCCTTACAGTAATCATTTTCTTCAAATTACAATGACTCTAATAAATCCTATCTTACCACAGAAGAACAGAAAAATAATAAAATTTGATGTTATTCATCTATGTGATATATTTTAGAGGCATCAATGTTGTTAAAAATATGTTTAATTTATCTTCAGAGTAATATGTTTAAAAGTGACTGTACTCTTCCCTGTTTCCATCATTAATTCAAAAAAGAGAAGACTTCTAGTTTATTTTGTGGTATATTTAATTATCCATATCTCTAAACAACATGCATGCACAATTTCTTCATTTGTGAAAGTGCAGTAATTTGTCTATTGTCCTCTGACATGACCAAACATATTTAGCACATTTAAACTACCGTATCACCTCAATGTACTTTGAATATGGTCACTATTCTTGAGTTCTTTTTGAGCTAACTCCTATCACTTTGAATTATTAGAGACAATGAATATAAATTAATATAATAAGTACATGTGATAATTGTCCAACTTCATAAAATGTCTGTGTAAACCCTCTAATCACATTTTCCCTCCTTCCTTTCCTCCTAAAGGAAAATTCCTCTTGAATTTAGTGTTTGTTTTTTCCCTTCGAGTACTTATGCATGTATGTCTATCCAACATTTCTATTGAAAACCCTTGAAATGAAATATATTTTGGAAGTTAGAACTATTTAGACACTTGAAAAATATTACTGCAATGACACTATGCGCTGTATGTAGAATATGAAACATACCCGTAGGGTGTGGAGCAGACTCTGTAATTAAAATCCTTAAATATTTCAACATGAGTGTAAATATCCATAATAAATGTGATAAACAAAAGGAATAAATACCTTGTATTATTTTGGTCAGATTTTGTCACCACTGAATTAAGAGTAAGTACAATTTTATGGCCAATTGATTGGAGATGTGGGAAGATTTTGATTTTCAGGCTGTTAGGATTTGAAAATCATGCATGAGAGATTGTGGAAATATACTAAAGAATGAAATTCTAATATACTTCTAGCACATTTAATCCTTACTTTGGTGATATAGATCGCATAGGTCCACTCCTCTCTGTGAAACAGTGTCATCATCAGCACTTCATTTCTGGGGGCCTTGTTCCCCAAATGTCTCCCTCTAAAACCAAGGTCTTTTTTTTGTTTGATAACACTTGGCATTCTGTTAACATAGCATGTTTTCCCTGTTTGTAAATTGATTTGCAGAGTGGCATATCAATAATCGGCTTATATTACTTTATCTACATATATCTGGGTTATTCAGATCCAGTGAGAAGATCCACTTTTTTCTACCAGTTTTAATTCTGTTTAGTTTATGTCTTTGCATTGTTTTCAAAAATAAACCTTTGATTTCACCCACAATTTCCATTCATATGTGTCTCCTGTCATATGACTGTGAATATCAGATTCCGCATTAAAAGTGATTCTCTTCCTGCTGACATGGCCCTCTGTGTGCTAGTTAATGTTTGTTTCTAGTTTCCCACAACATCCTTCTCCATTTGCTTTTTCACTTTTTAAAATAATTTTTGTTTGTTAAAGCGGGGGAGAGAGATAAAGAAACAATTTTATTTATTTATTCATCTGACCTTTGTTTCTCCAAAACTTAGTTGTGTATGTATTCGGTGCTGGGGTTTGAACCTGGGTCCTCTTGCATACCAGGCAAGCGCTGTACCACTGGGCCACAGTCAGCACCTCTCCATCTGCTTTTTAACTTTAAATTTTATTGAAGTATATCATTTGCTAATGACCCTTGCCTTTTTTATGTTGCGAATATGCATATAAAAACATAATTTTAGCAAAATAAAATACATAAGTATAAATAGTATCAGGAAGGAAAGAAAACAAATTTATATCTCTAGATTAACACTTGTTCATACAAATTTTAAGAACAATTTCCAAATAAAACTTCAAGATTATATCACCCAGGAGCAAGATGGTGAGGTGCAAGATTTAAACAATAGTTCCAATTTTAAAATATTGGTGAATTCAATATGGAGTGCCATAAACATACAATAAAAAATGTATGCTTTAAAATACCAGTAAATTCAAGCAAATTATGATATTTGCTTAAAGAAATCTAAACACAAAGCTAATTCTAGATTCTAAGAACTGTGGTTATCTTATTTTGATACAATAGATGTACAAAGGATTAAACAAGCATAAAATTATAAAATAATATAATTATTCCAGTGTAGTAATCATTTTATTATGTATGTATATTATCACATCATGTTATGTACCTTAAAGATACACAGTAAAATTTATTTCAAAATAAAATTTAAAACAAAAAATAAAAAAATTAAAATAATTCAGTAAAATACTCATACTTTTTATGTATTTGTGCTGGTGACTTGTGAAGACAGCATTTCTGAGTTCCCCAATACTTTACTATGTTCATAGGTAAATTATTGTGGGTTATTTAGTGCTTTTTATTTAAACAGGTAAAAGAGTTGCTGTTGAAATTCTAGTCATATTTCTCCATTTTTACCACTTTATTCCATACGTTACCCATTTCCAATTGCCTGTCTGATTTTCTTTATGTGACGGCTATCCTTGATTACTAAGGTCCCTCAGTTTACCCATGCGCTAGACAGAAATGCCAGGTACAAAATTCTAGGAGCAGTACTCATATAGTGATTGATAAAAATTGATGTTTGAATATTTCAGCTCCTGTTAAGTTTGTGCTTCTTCCCCAGCCCTCAAATCTGTATGTTGAAGACCTATCTTTCAATTTGACATATAAAATACAAATATTTGACTTAGCATGGTAACCTCCAGTTACATCCATTTGCCAGCACATGATGTTAAGTCATTCTTCCATATGGCTGAGTAGTGCTCAATTGTGTGTATATGCTACATTTTCTTTATCCATTCACCTGTTGAGGGCACCTTAGTTGGATCCATAGTTCAGCTGTTGTGAATTGTGCTCATATAAACTGATGTGGCTGCATCACTGTAGTGTGCTGGCTTTAGATCTTTTGGATATATACTGAGGAGTGGGATGGCTGGGTCATATGGTGGATGCGTTCCTAGTCTTTTGAGGAATCTTCATATAGTTATATTATTAATTTGGACTACATATTCATATATACAAAGACAGAGTCCAGATGAATATATAGTTCAAATTAGTAATATACTATATTTATTTGAACTTCACAGAGAAGGGAGGTTTTTTAAGGTGAAGAAAGAGTTTAATTAATGCTAGAAATACTGAGAATGATGGAGCATTTATATAGACAAGGCCTTTGAATGAGTTTATACAAATGAATTGCCTGAATTAATTCTACTAAAATAAGGCCACTGAGTGGAACCACTACTAATATTCCTTCAGTTATCAGTTTTATTCCTATATTGATAAGGAATGGCCCCGGTACATGAAGCAGCCAGTTCACCATGATTGCTTTTCTAACCAAAAGCTATGATTATTTCTTCTAGTCTGCTCACCTCAATGCATTTCTCAGTCTTAGTCTTCCTGAATAAAAGTACTCTTTTCCCCAATATCCTTTATACTATATTACATATTTCAGAATCTAAAATTGAATTTTTCATATTGAGGGTTAAATTTAAAATTTCTTCTGTAAGATCCCAATTGCTTTTTTTTCTTTATTTTTCATGAAATTCAGCTCCTCAAAATTACACTGATTACAAGGTTTTGTTTAATGAAATACCATTATGCAATAGCAGTAAATAGAAGGTAGGCTGATTTGCTAGTTATTGACAGCAGGAACCTGTTGCCTGTGTTCAAGATTAAGTAATAAACTATTTTTATGGAGTTTATTAATTCCAGAAAATCCTTTAATATAAGCTCATATTAATTGTATCTTTAAGCTTCATACCTCAGCTTAACAATGCTGAATTTTCCTAATTAGAATTTGGGCTGTAATTATAATTTACTTATCTGGAATTTATAAAGTGTGTTACCTCTTATGACTCTCAAAATTGAGACCCAAGTCAAAACTTTTGAAAGAGAGATATGAGGACAGGTGCTTGAGCCATACATGGAAAGCTTTGACACAGTCACGTTACCTTTGAGCGAAAGGTTATTTATATTCCCGTAATGCGGCCATGCTACGTCGAAACACACTTATTTTCGAATTTTTCTCTTTTTTTGTAAAAAAGCACAAATTCAGTAAATAAACATTGGAAAGCTTTAAAAATTTTCAAAGTGTACAATTTTTCTGGAGGAGAGCTCTTTTTGTGTTTATTACACTTCAGAAGCATCTTAGGTGTGAAAGGTTTTCAGATAGTAGAGATACCAACAACAATCTGCTTATTCTAAATGACATTTAAACGTATAGTATGTTGAGTGGTAAGATATGCATAGAAGATATAACAAAAACATAATAGCATATTTAAATAGGACTGGGATGTTTTATCTCCCTTCTAAACTGTGAGATGGGAAGGGGTAGGAGAAGCCAAGGTGGGCTGCTGCATTATATTTCTTGACAATTAAACTTTGATGTCTCATATGTTATTGTTACCATTAATAATAACTATAATATACTGAACATAACTATAGACCAAGCATAAGTAAACCCCATTATATAATTTAATTCTAAATTTCTCTATCAATGGGTAAAACAACTAAAATTTAGAGAGACCAAGTAACTTCTCTAAAGGTATAAGTTTCAAGATAATGATATGTTCAAAGCAGGATTTAAACTTACAGAGAATTTTGAAATGAATTTTACATTGCATAAAAATATTCCACTTTATGTACTTAGTATAATCAAATAAAATAATTTGAGTAACTTGTGCAAATTGAAAAGCATTAAACTGCCTTTTATTATTTTTCCTGCTTAAAGAAGACTAAACATGGAAAGCAGTAGATAGAAAATACACAGAGAGCTAAGATGGAGCAAGAGTTACTTCAAACAACTAAGGTACTAGATAAAAAATATGAAAAAGTGGTTCTAAAGATGTAGGACAATAAAGGATAAGGAAAGCAAGAGAACTAAGAAGTGCAGTTGTTCTAGTATCTGTTGAAGAGTATCCTGGCAATGATGCAGAGGACAGGGACCAGTGGACTCCAGAAGTCTTTCTGAATTTAGAAAATATCTCAGGGCTGAAGCAATGGTTTAGCAGTTATGGCGCTTGCCTGGCATGCACAACGACGCCCGTTCACAAACCACAGCACCATGTGCACAATGAAGTGCAGAAGCAACGAAAGCCACATGAAAAACTAAATAAAATTGATTTTCTCTCTCTGTCTCTCTCTCACTGTCCCTCTCTCTTTAAAAGAAAAAAGAAAGGAAGAAAGATGAAAGAAAAGAAAAGAAAACAGATCTCAGAGTCCAGGAAGGTCACTGTGGCTAGAATTCAGAGGGCTGAGTGCTCACTGAGTGCTCTGGAGAACCATAGAGGTTCCACCTTGAGAATTGGGCTGAGTACTAATGATTGAATTTATTTGAGGAAAGTGTGCAAGGCTGTGGAGAGAACCACCTGAATTAATGGGAGAAATAGTAAAGATGTTTGAAACACACGAAGGCAAGGACAGTTTCTGTTCTGTTTCCACCACTCGGAGGAGAAAGTTTCACGCTTGAAGTTCACTGAGTAGAGTCCTCAGAGGATTTTCTCTTAGTAGTTATAAAAATTAGTCTTTGATAAAATACATTCCAGTGTTTGTCAAAGCTTAAAAATAAGAATAAAAATGACCTAGTATTTTCCAAATAAAAATCAAATTTCAAAGTAGTTTTAGGGCTTATAGAAATATTTTATTCTTGTCTTTATTTTTATAGAGAAATATTTAGTTGTTAAAGATTGTGTATATTCAAGGTACACTACAGAGTGATTTGATATATGTATACATTGTGCAAAGATTACCACAATCAAACTAAATAATAGATCAATCACCAGTCATGCTGTAAATTAGATTGCTGGAAATTACTCATTTTATAATGGAAAGTTTGTACCTTTTGTCTAGTTTCTCCCCATTCTCCCTATGCTTCAGACTCTGGAAACAACCACTATACTCTATGTTTCTTTGTTTTTTTAAAAAAAGAGAGGGACAGTGAGAGAGAATAAAGTGTTTTTTAGTTTTCCATGTGGCCTTCGTTGCTCTACTCTGCTGTGTATGTGGTGCTGGGGCTCGAACCCATGTCCTTGCACCTGCTAGGCAAGTACCATAATTGCTGAGCCACCACTCCAGTCCCCTACCCTCTGTTCATATGAGAAGATTTTTAAGATTTCACATATGATGGAGACCATAATACAGTATCTGTCTCTGTTGGGCTTATTTCATTTAGCATAATGTCTAGCAGGATTTGCTTTGTTTCATACCCGAATAACATTCTAGTGTGTTCATTGTGTGTGTGTTTCTGTATGTTTGTATCCATATATATAATATATATTTATATGTTATATCTTATATATATAAGATATGTGCTATATATAATGTATCTCACATTTTTAAATCTTTTAACTATCAATCCACCTTTACATTGATTCCATATCTTGGCTATTATGAACAATGCTGCAATGAGTATGAGGATACAGAACAGATATGTATTGGGAAATTTGATTTCATAGCTTAGTGTTTAAAGCACTAGTCTTATAGAAATAAAAAAATACAGTTCTAAACCAGGTGAAATTCACATTTTATCATTGGAACCTACACAAAGACTGCCACTCATGCATTGTGGTGTGTTCATCAAATTTCTGTCACTATAGCGAACACCTGATATTATAAATTTATAAATAGAAAGGTTTATTGTGCCCTATTGTTTGTATCTGTTGCTTTTAGGCCTCTGGTAGGATATTATAGGGCAGTGGTAGAGAACATATCATAGAGAAAAACTGGCCAGGGAGCAGAAATTAATGAAGGGAGGGACTAGAGTCCTAAGTCCATTTCAAGGACATACCCCCGAAGACCTAAAGTCCTCCCATTAGGCTCTTCCTACTAAAGGTCCTGCTACATGGATCTTTATAGAACATTCAAGATCCAAAATACAATAAGCAGGAAATAATTCATAAAGAATTTTTTTAAGAGAGAGAGGGACAGTGAGAGAGAGAGCAAAAGAGACAATCAATTTTTCCGTAGTTTTTCATGTGGCTTTTGTTGCTCCAACACTTTGTTGTATATGTGGTACTGGGGTTGGAAACTGAGTCCTCAAGCTTACCAGGCAAGCACTGCAACTGCTGAGCCATTGCTCCAACACCCTTAAATAATTCTTAATCAGTCAAATGAAACATTCATAAGTGGCACCCATGATAGATTTAGTAGACATGGTCATAAAGAAAGCTATTTGCAAACCTATTGATTATACACAATAATCTAGAGGAAAAATTAAACATGTTTGGTGAAAGTCTGCATGATATATTAAAAAATCACAAATCTAACTCTAAGGATGAAAGTATAGTATCTTAGAAAAACACACTGGATTTTATAAATAACAGAGATATTGAAGAAGAATATGTTAGTGATTTTAAACACAGAACAATTGAAAGTATCTAAAGTGAACAAAGAGATAAAAGACATTTTAAAAAGTAAATAGTGAATTGGTAACTTTGAGATGAGATCCAACATACATCATACCTCATTTTAGAAGCTGTGATGTGAGGGAAAAGCACATTCCATATGATAAAAATAAGGTAAGAAGATGAGCAAACATAATGTTGAAAATAATCCAAATGAAAAGGTCTGGGATCAACATCTTCAAAGAACTGAAAGAAAAATACTGTATATCTAGAATTCTCTACAAACCAGAAACACATTTTAAAAATCAGGTGAAATACCAACTTTTTAAAGACATAAAATAGCTAAAACAATGTATAAGCAGACAAGCACCACAAGAAAGGTAAGGTATGTCAGGCAAAAAGGAACTGTACCAATTGGTAATCCAGGTCTACATGAATAATGATCACTCAAAATAGTAACAACTTGGCTAAATATAATTCTCTCTTTCTCTCTAGTGCATGTGTGTGTGTGAGAGAGAGATAGAAAGAGAGAGAGAGAAAGAAAGAGAGAGAGAGAGATGGGGTGATAGATTCTAGGGTTTCGGGATTGAACCCAGGGGTGCTCTACCACTGAGTCACATCCCCAGCCCTTTTTATTTTTGAGATAGGGCGTCACTAAGTTTCCTAGGCTGGCCTTAAATTTGTGATCCTCTTACTATAGCCTCCTGAGCAGCTGGGATTACAGGCATGTACCACTACACCTGATGAAATATAGTATTTTAATTAAAATTTATTGAAAAGATAATTAGCTAAAAATTAAAAGTAACACAAAAGCTTCAATAGGAAATAAGCATAATGTTGCAACAGTATTATATTACTTGTAAATTTATATATTATCACCTAAAATTAGACAGCAATAACTTAAAAATGCTGACTGTAAACTTTAAAGAAACAACTAATAATGCAACACTATAGAAAATAAGCCAACTAAAAAGAACATGAGGAATAAAAATACATTCAGTTAATCCAAAAGAAGACTGAAAATATTGAAAACATAAAAAGGGAACAAAGGGGAAAAACAGAAAAAAATAATGTTTGATTTAAACCTGACTATATTAATAATTGCATTATATATGTGTGTAACTATCCTGAATACCACAATTAAGAAGAATATATTGTAAGATTGAATGAAAAAGAAAACAACAATATTTGATGCATGAAATAATCCCACTTTAAATATAAAGACAAAAATAAGGGCAAATGGAAGAAAGAAGAGATATTACGATAAATTTAAACTAAAGAAATTTCAGGTGACTATATTAATAACAGACAAAGTAAACCAAAGTAAAACGTATTGGCAGGGATAAAGTATCAAGTCTTTGTTTTTAAAGAATTAATCAATTAGATCTTCCATGACAGAACAATCACCAGCATTTATCAGCCCAAAACCAATAATTATACACAATAATACTGCCAACTACAATCATTTAATGTTTCAAGTTGAAAAAAAAATATGTAACAAATTGAAAATCAATAATTGATTTAAAAAACCATTCAAGTTCAGGAAAGTACAGTGCATTTGGTGACTTTTTTGCCTGCTTTCCACATCTTCTTCAGAACACAATTAGCATAGTAGTAGCAAAAAGAAAATAATTCATTACATATAGGGAGGAATAATACTATGAAAAGCTGACTTTCCTGACTCTCATCAGAAGCAATGGAGAAAAGAAATTATTCAGTGATGAAAGAAAAACAAAATGCTTAGCAAAAGTTAATTTCCAGGGGCTGGAGTGGTGGCCCAGTGGTTATGGCACTTGCCCAGCATGCAGGAGTACATGGGTATGAACCCCAGCACCCACGTACACCACTAAGTGTCAGAGCAATAAAAGCCATGTGAAAAACTAAAATAAAATAAAAATTGACTCTCTTTTTCTCTCTCACTGTCCTTCTCTCTTTATGAAAAAAAGCTAATTTCCAGTAAAAGAATCCTTCAAAAATGAAGATGAACTAAAAATGTTTATGCATAAAGACTAAAGGAAGTTTTTGCTTGCAAAATAGTTTCAAAAGAAATCCTCAAGCAAATCTTTTGAGCTGAAATAAAATGATATCAGATAATGGCTTCAATCCTAATATTAAGAAAAATGAGAACATTAGAAAAAGAAAATATCTGGATTAAAAATAGAAAGTGTATAAATGTAACTTTATCCATTTCTTCTACTAATTCTTTTTTCACATTTGAATTGGCATATTAAAATTGTGTATAATAATTAGATTTGTTGTTACATATTCGTACACAATATAACAATATAATTTAGTCAGTATGACTCCCCTTCCCTTCTCCTTCCCTACTTCCCACCACTTCTTCTCTTTCCTGTAATGATCTCATTTGATTACCATGAGATCCACCCCCACCTTTCTTTTCCTTTTTCCTATCTTCTATGTAAAAGTGAAAAACACATGTCCCTTGACCTCCTGAGTTTGACTTATTTCACTTTACACAATGAATGATCTCTGGTTTCACCCATTTATTTTCCTGCAAATGACATAATTTCATTTTCATTATGGCTGAATAAAACTCAATTGTGTGTATATATACCACACTTTCTTTATCCATTCATCCATTGGTGGACACAGCCTGGTTTTATTACTTCTTTAAAACATGTAAGATTTTATGAAGCAAATTGTAAAACTGTGCAATTGGGTTGATAACATGTGATTAACATATGTGACAAGCAGAGAACAATGAAGATGGGCAGAAATGTCTCTATATTTGAAGTTTCTATATTTTACCAGAATTTTGTGTGAATCTAAAATATTTTAATAAGTTAAGATATTATAATGCCTATAGCAAACTGCTAATAAAATAAGCATAGATATGTAAAAATGTCAGCAAAGAAATTGAAAAGATATGCTAAAAATATCTACTTATCATTAAAGAAGGCAGTAAAAGATGAATTAAAGAACCAAAAAAGAAATCACAAGATGTATAAGGAAACAAACATTAAAACACAGACATAAAATAAATATTGTGAATTATTACATTATTTATGTCAAACATTCCAATGAAACAGCTGAAATCAGAAAAAAATCAATTTCTATCTAAATGGAATGCCCTTGAAATTAGAATTTAAGAAGTGTGGTAGTATTAATGATGGATTAAATCCACTTAGTCAAACATATCATCAGGAGGAAAGGAATGCTAATTTGTAACCAAAGATCAATCCATGTATCTTTACCTAAGAACAAAGTCCCTATACACATAATGCAAAACTTCAGAGAACTAAAAGGAGAGAAAGAGTACTGTTATATAGTACAATACCAGGTAGGACATCAACATATGTGGACTTTGTTATCATACTCACAGGAATATATTAGAACAACTAGACAGAACTCAATAAAGATATAGAGGATTTGAATGACATCATCAGTCAACTTGACCTCAATGAACTTACAGAAACAAATACCTACTCTGTCCAAGCACGCATGGAATGTTCCTTACTGTAGAACATAGGTGAAGCCATAACATAAGTCTCAGCTTTGAATGTTGAAAACCATACAAATGCTTCTAATCCAAAAGAATTAAATGAGAAATTAATAGCAGAGCAAAATCTGAGAAATTTCTGTATATTTAGAAATGAAAGAGTATATGTCTAAATAACCCATGGGGCAAAATATCCTCACAAGGGACTTAAAAATATTTTAAACTAAATGAAAATTGTAACAGCATACTGACATGTCTAATCATAGCAAATGCATTACTTAGAGTAAAGAGCATGACTTTAAATGCCTATATTAGAAAATATAAAAGGATTTCTAAAATCCATAATTTGATTTTACAGCTTGAGAAATAGATGCAGGATGGAAAAGTAAACTCAAAGCACGAGCATAGAATACAGAATGAGCAGAAAGATGTTAACAGACTAAAAATGTAAGCAATAGAAAAACCAAAGAAACCAAAATTTGTTTCTTGATTAAGGTCAACAAAATTAAAGATTGTAATATGATTGAACAGCCAAAAATGATAATGAGTCAAAATTCCTAAATTGGGGTGTCTTTACTAATAAAGAGAAAGTAAAAAATTATAAGGAAATACCATGAAAAATTTAGCACATCAAATTATTTTGGCAAAATGGACGAACCCTAGAAAGACAAAACTAATTCAAAAAGACAGATAGTATAAAATCATCTATATAAATTTAAAAATTAAGTAGTTAAAATCATTCCACAAATAAAATCTGAGACTTACATGGCTTCAAAGTTTCAAATCATGTTTAAAGAAAAATATAATACCAAGAATTCATGAATTCTGTTAGAAAACAAAGAAAGAACAAGTCTCAACTCACTCTATGAGGCCAACATTAACCTGATAATAAAGCTAGACGATGAAATCAGAAGAAAAATGCAGATGAATATCACACATGAACACAGATGCACAAATTGTTAACTACTACCAAAATGAACCCAGAAATACAGAAATATATTTCTGTAAAGGTGGAATTTATCCTTCAAATGTAAGGTAAGATTCTTGTTCTAAATCAATTAATGTAACATATCATAGTAAAAAGAATAAAGAATAGTGAACCATATAATCATTTCAATAAATACAGAAAAATCATTTGAAAAAAACCAAAGCAGATTCATGAATAAAATTCTAAACAAACTGGAAAAGGAAGGAAAATTTTTGTACCTGATAACAAAATGGTGGAAAAGTTAAAGTTAACATTATAACTAATGGTAAATGCATTCTTCCTAAGACACAGAACAAGAGAACCTGTTTCCATTTATTTTCAGAATGTAAAGCTGGTTGTAACCAGGATAATAGAGCAAAAAGAAAAAACAAACAAATAAAGTTAAGACATTTAGATGGGAAAGGAGAAAATAAAACTGTCCTCATTACCAAATAGCACCATTCTGTATACAGAATTTTTTTTCTTTTTTTTTTTTTAAGAGAAAAGGACAGTGAGAGAGAGAGAGAGAGAAACAATTTATATTGAGTTTTTCACATGGCTTTCATTGCTCTGACACTTAGTTGTGGCAAACGGGTGCTGAGGTTTGAACCCATGTACTTGTGCATGCCAGGCAAGCGCCGTAACTGATGAGTCACAGCTCCAGCCCCCTGTATACAGAAAATTCTATGGTATCCACAATGCTACAGGATATAAGTTCAATGTATAAAAATAATCATTTCTATTTCCAAATATTGGCAATAAAATACCTGAAACATTTCACAAGAATGATAACATGAATTAAATCATTTAGAAGAAATAAACAAGATCCTTGAAAGACAAAATAGGTAAGTTCACTAAACAAAAAAATAAGTAAGTCAAATAGCTTTCTTGATTAATTACTGCTACTATTATGTTTTTCTCTATTTCCAATGGAGAAAACTCTAGACTCATGTGGATTCACTGATGAATTCTACCTAATATTTCAGAAAACAAAAGAGCCAATTTTACACAAACTCTTTTATAGTATTAAAGAGGAGAAAATACTTTCAACTCATTACATGACACCAAAGTTATTTTAATGTAAAACTGGAAAAAAATTGAGAAAGGAAAACTATGGACAAATGTCATTGTGAACATAAATGCCAAAATTCTTAGTAAAATTTTAGGAAATGGAAAGCAACCATATATAAAAGGGTAACATGAATGGTCAACTAGGATTTACTTCAATAATTCGAGTTAATTTAACATTTGAAAAACAATAAAATAATTTACCATTTTAATAAAGACTTAAAACAGCATGATCTTCTCCAGAGACTCAGAAAGCTATTTGATAAATCCAATATCCACCGATGCTAAAACTCTCAGAATCTAGAATGAGAACATCCTCAAGTCAGCCAGGAAATCTATGAAAAATTTGTAGCAAATATTTTACTGAACAGTAAAAGATTAGATGTTCTAAACCTATAATAAGGAACAGGAAAAAGATTCTTGTTCTCATATTTTTCTCTTCAACACTGTGCTAAAGATTTTACTCAATGCAATTAAGCAAGAAAAATAAATAAAAAATTCAGCTTGGATAAAAAGCATTATAACCTAGGGCATTCATAGAGATGTATCGGTAAGGAGGGGTGAAGGGGCAGGGGGAGGGATAAGCATGGGAGAATAGGGTAAGCTCTAGAGGGCAAATCTAATTTTAAGAATATATACATACGATATTGTTTCATTGGATGCATTATTGATTGTACAATAACTAAATTTCTTAATAAAATAACTCTATTTAAGAGAGAAGATGAGCCATCAATCAACTTGATCTCATTGACTATACAACAAATTATCCAAATTACAAATGACTTTAGCAAGTTTGCAAAAAATGAGATTAATATTAAAAACCTATTGTACTTTATGTATGGGAATCAAATATGTATAAACCAAAAAATGTTTAAATATGACATTTTCAAGATGACAAGCAAAATGTGAACTGCTTAGGGATAAATATGAAAAATTTGATCAAAACCTATTCACTGAATTTATAAAATATTTTAGAAAATTATTAGAGTTGTTGAAATGAAAAAAATTACCTGAGATTATGAACTGGAAGTCTCAATTTTTTTAAAATGTCAATATCCTCATAGACTCTGCAAAATCACAATAAGTTTTCTAGTGGGCTATTTTTGGGTAGAAACAGACTGTCTGATTCAAAATTAAAATGTAAATGCAAAGGACTTAGAATAACTAAAACAAATTTGAAAAATAAGAAAAACATGATAAATTTACCCTACCAGACTTCAAGACTTCTCTTAAAGATATAGTAATGAAGACAGCATAATGTCAACACCAAGGCAAATAAATCATTTAATCAGAATGCAGTTCAGAAATAGACCCACATATATAGGGGCATGTGATAATTTACTAAATAATCATGTCCATTCAATGGAGAAAGGACAATTTTCAGCAAATGGCTTTGGAATGCTTGCATATCTGTTGCAAAACAATGAAATTGCTTCCACATTCAACAACACTTAACTAAAAATGGATAATACCTAAATATGAAACTTAAAATTACAAAATGTCTAAAAAACAATAAGGAGACAGTCTTTGGAAATTTAAGTTAGTCTTCTTAGTTATAGCACCAAAGTCATGATCCATAAAAGAAAAAAAAGTGATGAGTTGGATTTCCTTCAAGTTAAGAATTTGTTCTTCAAAAGATAACATTTTTTTTTAATTGAAAAGACCTGCAAGAAATATTTGCAAGTCATAAATTGAGGGTTTGAGTCCTCAATCTATAAGAATACCTCTAAATAGAAAACAAAGGAAACAATTTTCTAAAATTAAAAAACAAAAGTTTTTTTATTCATTTTTTATTCATTAAAGATAGTCTTACAATTAAGAGGTAATCATTGTCATACAATCAAGAACAAATGTACAATGACAGAGCAAGCCAAGGCTGATACCATTCCATGATTTCCCCCCTTGGGTTCCACATGATTCCATGTTTTCCCCTACTTAACCCCCGTGTTAATTGGACTTCTCATGGAAATCGAAGATTCCCCACTGAGTTGATTCCCCAATCTCCCTCCCTCTAGCCTCCTTGATATCCTTCCTATGCCCTTCCAACCACCCTGCCTGCCTCTCTACATCCCTCAGCATCATAGGCAAGTTTCTCTCTGCTCGTGTAAAAGTTCATACATGTTGAGGTTATTATTAGCTTAGTCATCTATCATACTGCTTCAGATTGTATTCTAGCTTCTACAAATGAGAGAAAATATTCGGCCCTTGAGTCTTTGAGTTTGGGATATTTCACTTAGCATAATTTATTCCATCTCCATCCATTTGGCTTCAAATGCCATAATATTGTTTTCTCTAATAGCTGAGTAGAATTCCATTTTATATATTTACCAAAGTTTTTGAATCCACTCATCATGTGAGGGGCATCTGGGTTGGTTCCAGAGTTTAGCTATAGTAAATTGAGCTGCTATAAACATTGATGAAGCTGTATCTCTATAATATGCCAATTTTTTTTTCAGGGCTGAGGATCGAACTCGGGGCCTTGCACATGCTAGGCAAGCACTCTGCCACTGAGCTAAATCCCCAGCCCCTAGTATGCCGATTCTAACTCTTTTATCCCAGGAGTGGGATATCTGGATCATAAGGTAGTTCCAGACCTAATTTTATGAGGAGTCTCCACGCTGTTTTTCAGAGTGGCTGTACCAGTTTGCAGTCCCACCAGCAATGTGACAATTTTCCTCTTTTCCCATGTCTCCTCCAGCATCTGTCATTATTCGTTTTCTTCATTTTTGCTTCTCTGACAGGAGTGAAGTGAAATCTCAGTGAAGTTTTGATTTGCATTTCTCTGATGGCTAGTGATATAGAGCATTTTCTCATGTTTATGGGGTTTTTTTTACTTCCTCCATTAAGAAATTTCTTTTTAGTTCCATAGCCCATTTATTGATTGGATTATTTGTGGTTTTGGCATTTAGGTTTTTGAGTTCTTTGTATATTCTGGACATTAGCCCTCTTTCTCAGGTGTAGAATGCGAAGATTTTCTCCCATTCTGTAGGTTTTCTCTTGACACTCTTGACTAAATCTTTAGCTGTGCAAAAGTTTTTTAGTTTAATTGCATCCCATTCATTTATTCTTTACTTTAATGCTTGTGCCATGGGAGTCTTATTAAGGAAGGCAGAGATGACCACTATGTCATGTAGTGTTGATCCTACTTCTTTTTCAAGCAATTATAAAGTTGTTGGTTTAATATCCAGATCTTTGAATCATTTTGATTTAATTTTTGTGCAGGGAGAGAGGTAAGGATCCAATTTCAGTTATCTACATATAGCTGTCCAATTTGTCCAACACCACTTGTTGAACAGGTTATCCTTCCACTCTATGTATTCACCCCCTTTATCAAATATCAGATGGTTAAAGGTATGGGGCTTCATCTCAGAATCTTCTATTCTGTTCCATTGGTCTTTGATTCTTTTTTTTTTTTTAAGAGAGGACAGTGGGTGAGATAGAGATAGAATCAATTTTTTTTTTTTTAGTATTTTACATGGCCTTCATTGCTCAGACACTAAGTTGTATATGTGGGTGCTGGGATTTGAACCTGTGTACTTGCACATGCCAGGCAAGCACCGTAACTGCCGAGCTACCACTCCAGCCCCTTCAATTCTGTTTTGATACCAATATCATGCTGTTTTTATTAGGTCAAGAATTGAGATACCTCCTGCTTCCTCCTTCTTGCTGAGTAATGTTTTGGCTATTCTGGGTCTTCTATTATTCCATATGAATTTGAGAATTGCTTTTTCTATATCTGTGAAGAATGTCAGTGGTATCTTGAAGGGGAATGCATTGAATCTGTATAGGGCTTTCAGTAGAATGGCCATTTTGATTATATTGATTCTGCCTAAACATGAACATGGAATGTTTTTCCATATACTCAGATCTTCCTCATTTTTAAAAAATGAGAAAATTGCTGTGGTCATTTACACCATGAGTCCAAGTTACTCTGGAAGCTGAGTCACCAGGATTGGTTGAGCACAGAAGTTCAAGGACAGCCTGGGCAACATGCCAATACCCCGTCTCAGAAGAAAAAGGAAAGAAAGCAGAGTGGGGGCAATAAATCTGAATTGACACATCTTCATAGGATATGTAGTTGTCTAGTAAGAATATGAAGGATGTTAATTATCCTTAGACATTAAAAAATGAAAATTTAAACCACTGTGATATACCATTATGCACTTATTAGAATGTACAAACTGTTGAATACTGACCATACCAACTTAGGGTAAGGGTATATAGTAAGAGGAAATTTAGCATATTCTCAGTAGAAAAATAAAATGGTATAATTACTTTGTAAAATAGTGTATCGTTTCTGAAAACAATAAACATATACCTACATTACTTAGCCATTCCACTGTACCATATTTTTAGACAAAAGTTTGTGCACAAAACTATCCACATGTCTATCGATAGATAAATTTATGAACACATAGTAATATATACATTTGGATTATTATTTAGTGTATATATGCAATGTTACCACATTAATATAAAATTCGAGAAAATAAAAATTGGGAAATGCATGGGCAAGGGGCAAGAGCAGGAAACTTATGAAGGGAAATAAAGATGATTTTGAGGATGATGGCCATATTCACTATCTTGATTGGGATGACAGCTTCATAGGCTTATAAATATGTTAAAACTTGCAAATTGTGTATTTTACATGCAGTCTATTATGTGTCAATTAGACCTTCATTAAACTTTTCAAGAAAATAATTCAATTAAGTAAACATATTTTCACTACAGAACTGTAAGGACTTCCCTTAGATTATGTTACTTAGAATTTAGTTGGTCTAGTAAATAAACTTGACTAACTGTCACCCTATCCTTGGTTTCACTCTGCCTTCCACATATGAGAGTCAGCATTTGATCTTTAAGTCTCTGTGTTTGGCTTATTTCACTCAACATAATTTTTCCCATTCTGTCCATTTACCCTCAAAAGCAATGATTTCAGAGACGAGATGTGGGGAGGAGTGAAGGATGAAGGAGAGGAAAGGAAAATGGGGGTTATAATACGGTAGGGTATACTTTACTTCCCTGAGATGATAAATGATACACACGCAGGCATTTAAAACTACAAAAGTAAAAAAATTAATATATCTGTGTATGGACATTTGTAGCTACGATGGGGGTATTTACAGTGAAGACAAGTGATAGGGGAGTGGGAGAAGAGGGGAAGATCCTGGATAAAGTTGAGTTCAAGTTACAGTGTCATTACTTATGCATGTGTGGATGAATAACAATGAATCCCTTCAATATATAAGATTATGTTGAACTAATAAAAATGAATTAATAAAAGAACTGTAGGGTTTTCACAGGAATTCTGAGAGATTAAAGAAGAAATATATTAGTTTAATTTTGGTGGTTATGGAAGATAGAGAAGAAGTCAGAAGGTGAATGCAATACACAGAGACAAACCTTTCAAAAAGCAATCAGTGGCTTAAAAAATTTCTGAGAAAGAAAAAGTCAGCAATGTCCATTGAATTATAATTTAAGAATATTTGAAGACAAAAAATAGACAATGTATGGAGAACGATCAAATGCAGGAGACTATGTGTAGAGGTTTTCCTGCTCATTGAAAGAAGGCTTCATGGTAGACAGTTACTACAGTTATATATTGCTGCAAACAAACAGAGCCTATAAACAAAAATATTTCATTACTCGCATGGATTCTGTGTGTAAAGAACTAGGGCAGGGCTCGGGAAGGATGGTGTCTCTGTGCTCCACAGGATCTGGGGCCTCAACTGAGAAGATAAGAATGGCTGGGGACCAGAATCATCTAGAGGTTTCTTCACTTGCATGTCCAGTAGGAGGGCAGGGGTGACTCAAATGACTTCTTCCCTTTGTGTAATTGCAACCTCTCCAAGTGGCCTCTCCTCATGACCTCATCAGGATCGTGGCCTTTGTACGTTTGTGTTTCTTACATTGTAGCTCAGGTCTCTACAATGAAGTGCTCCAGTAACCAGGTGAGAGCTTCCAAGACTTTTCTTAATGTCACTTCTAAATTTCACCACTTTCCGCAAACTTGTTAAAGCAGTCACATGCCTAGCCAGAGTTAAGATGGGGATGGGTGTGGGGACTTAGATTCCCACCAGGAAAATAAAAATATTTGAAGCCCTTTTATAAAAAAGCCACCATAATAGATTAATTTTAGAGAGGAGAAGTAAATATCAGATTTACCGAAGTGCTGGAGAATTAAATCTCCATGATTTTTCCAGCAAAACAAGTGACATATTTAACTTTTGAAACATTGAGGTGGTAAGGCATGGAATGAGGATGAGAAAAAGAACTTGTAATTTGGTAAGAGAAATCTAAAGGCCTGGAAAAGTCACTTAGGTTGAGAAATCAATAAGCAGAGTAGAGATTTCAAGATTCTTCTGGAATTGTGAGACACAGTGAAATGAAAAAAAATTAAAAAATGAATAAAGTTTAAAATACAATTTATTAATCAGACTTAGGGCAAAAACACTAGAAGTGAAGTGAAAATCTAAACAACAAATGGGAAAATATATAATATTTTGAATATTTAAAGATATTACAAATCAATAAGACCAACAGCCCACGGCGGTAGAATATAGTGTTGTAAAAGTGAAACTCACGTGGAAGTCTGGAGCACTATAAAAATATCGAGTACCTTCTTATGTGAATATTGGGATAGATCTGAAAATAAGAAATCATAAAGGAGCTTTATTTCCCAGATTTGAGGCTACATTTTTGTTCATTAGCTTAAAATTGTCTGATGACTGTGTGAAACATAGCACCAACTTGGTACTGTTTATATAATGTTTGCTCTAGGCATAAGGAATATATTTAAGTTTTAATATGAGCATTGATTAGCATATATTTTGTTAGAAAAGATTTTATATATTCTGGACATAAAAAGAAAAGCTCATATACTTTATACAAAAATATGCCTTGAATAATTCCAACTTATGATACTCCCGATAAACACTGGTAATTGCTGCACTTATAAACTCATAAACTCCAATTTCCCTCTGAATAGCAGAATACAGAGAAACCATCCGTTCCCAAATGCTGCTCTCTCTTTATCCCAACAGGTGGGCTCCAAGCTTTTCTTTACACGTAGTTATTGCTGGACAAATCTTTCCTCCTCTGTCTAAGCCACTCGCCCCTCCCTAGAGCCACAGTTCTTTATGGTGAGAGGACTCATTAAGCTTTCCTCCTGGTAGGGAGCTGACACCCAATTAATGAGCTGACACTGTTCTGTGTCTGCTCTCACAAGTGCAATAAGGCTCTGTTTACAAACACAGGCTGTTGTGCCTGTTGGGGAGGGCAGGTTACAATCTCCTGCTGGGCCAGTTTGTTCAATCTGATAAGGCTTCTTTAAACAATGTCTTTGTGCCTTAAAGATCAGACATACTGCTTTCAGCAGGAAACAAGGAACCCTCCTGACAGCATCCTGTTTGGCTGGAAAGGCACTAAGGTGCCCAGGTTTTACATTATAAAATAATATAAACGGTGGTATTTTATTACAAAGTTACTCTCCAAACTATCTCAGGGTAGATGCTGTTTATCTTTAAGATTAAATTTCACATTTGCAATCTTTCCTTCAGCTGAAAGTTTGTGTTAAAGCTAGAAGCTGGGTTTCACTCTACCTAGAATCCCGTTTGCCCTGCTCCCTTTGTCAAACTGTGTAACCTCAGGCCCTAGCTAAAAGACATTTTTTTCTGTGAAGTCTTTCTCAAATTTCTCAGAGGAGGTTAGCCTCTACAAGGTGTTCCATAGTTTAATACCTCTACAGTAACAGAACATTTGTTTTCTTTTATTTCTTCTATTTCCCTAAAGAAGTGATTGAGACAGAGCAGAGTCCATTAAGCATAGTAGTCACTGATTTAGGTTTCAAATCTGTGGGCATTGGCTTCCTCCATTTATGCTCTAAACCTATTACTACCCACAGTTACTTTATCTCAGGCTTAAGGACACCATTGGTTACTGAAAGGAGATTTCCTTTTATATTATTTGCATTTCAAGTGAATTTTCCAGATCAGCCATATCTATGGAGAGCTAACTAGAAGTGCTGGCTACGAATCTTTTCATTCCAACTGACCATTGTATAAATAAAATAATATATTCAATACATTCTAGGCAGTGAAGGATAACTAGAAATAAACTACCTCCAGCTAGCTTTTCCACTTTGGTAATATCTCCATCTCTGAGGCCTGTGTGATTGGATTTGAGAGACAGAAAGTGCAGGAAGTAGAGGACAGTAGACACCAACAGCTAGAGAAATTTCAGGCCATGCCAAATACTATAAACTGTCTTCAGGATTTTGGTCTTAATCATGAGAAAAATGGCAGAGGTAGACAAGAAGATATACATTACCTTCCTAAAAGTTTAGGTGATTGCATTGTGGAGTTTGGCTTGGAGGATGATCTGAAAGGTTATTGGAAAACCAATTTGGAATCTATAGCAGCAGAAAATGAAAGATTATGGTAGTTTGAACGAGCTTGGTGGTGGTGATGATTGTGATAAAGGTGAGAAAGTATGATAGATTTGGAAAATATCTGGTAGTGGGTGGTCGATGCCATATGAAAAGCAAGGTAGGGAAAATAGAAAAGCCAAGGTTTCTTATGTACATACTTACTGGATAGTTCATGACATCAACTGAGAAGGCAATGGTTAAGGTCTGTATTTGGGAGTGGGCATAAAATGAAGAGCAGAGATGAGGCTGTGCTGTATGGATTCCTGAATTCAGTTCTGTATACATTGGATATGAAATGTTTTGAAGATATTTACTTGCAGAATCAAAAATGCAGTAAATTTTTGGGGTCTAAGACTCATAAAAGAGATCTTCACAGAGATGTATATTTATAGCCACCTGCCTACAGTACTCATGGACACTGATAAGAAAATTTAAGAAGTTATAAAATGCAAGGATAAGAAGATCTGGGATTGAGTTTGAGAAAATTCAGTGTGTAATTATTGGGTATGGGGAATACAAAGCAGCGACAAAGGATAATGGGAGTGCCTAATGTGGAGAAAATAATTTCTGCAGTGTGTAGTCAGGAAAACAAAGGAAGAGGGGATTTCAAAAAGAAGAGTTATCAACCAAATGTCGCTGAAAAGGAAATTAAGATAAAGATTTTTACATTTTCATCATATTTAGCAACATGGGGCTTATCTGTGATGTTAGTAAGACCAAAAGCCAGATTGGAATGTTTTTAGGGTGTAGGAGGAGATAAAGATTCTCCCCTTTTGTTGTGGTAAAAATGGATAACATACAATTTAACCTTGTAACTATTTTAAGTGTACAGTTCCATGGATTTAATTTTATTCACATTGTTGGACAACTATCAACACCATTCAGCTCCAAAACTCTTAATCTTCCCAAAGTGAAATTCAATACCCATTTGATCACTCACTCCTCATTTCTCTCCATTCAGCAATTTGTTTTAATGGGAGATAAAAGAGAAGTGGCAGAGAAGGATGTAGAGTTGAGAGCCCCCTTCCTCCTTTTGTCAAATTAATGAGAGCAGCATTTTCAAAATTATGTATGAAGAACCCTTCTGAGAAAATTAGCAGTGCAAACTCCCAAGGAGAAACAATGCAATCAGATCCCACAGTTGAAGTAGGCATCTTGGATAGGAAAATGAAGTGCTCTAATTTCAAGGAAGTTTCTTAATGGAAACTAGTGAAAAGAAAAATTGGGCAGCAATAGAGATAAGTAAATGATTGTTTGCAAACTTGGGATTTATGTTCTTTAGGAGTTTTAAGATTAAGAGCATTAGCAAACAGCGAAAGGCCTGGGAGTTGTTGGAAATTCAGGAAGTGGAGATTTTTTGTAAAATTGCTGTGACAGCAGCAGAATGCTTTCCAGCAGAACTGTGCAGAGTTGACAACAGATAGTGCAACACAGAAGCCCTACTGTGATAGACATATCCAAACACAGAGATCGGGGGAGTCTTCCGTGCCACATGTATCCAATGATACCAGATACAACATTTGTCATGGGCAATCACAAGGAGAATAAGGCAAAGCCCCTTACCTCAAGGGTGCCATAATCTGGACAGGAATAACTGTTATTTGTCTACTCTGTCTCTGAATACTGAATCCTGGATCCATAACATATTTCTCTGAAGATACAGATAAGGAGAAAATAATACAGGAAGAGAAACAGTTAGGACTGGCACTTCCACTGGCATAAAATTAAAAGCCTAATGAAGCCTTAAAGGCTAAAATAATATTACTGCAACCAAAGTAAAGATACTAAAATCTGTTTCCTTTTTAAAAATTCTGATATTCACTGAGTACAAACAAAAGTTCTCATGTATTCAGCAACCATCCAATGACACAGATGTAGTGCCCAAATTCTCATTTACAGTGCTTATTTTATATCAACAAAGCTCGTAGATAAAGAATAAACAGGAATAGAGAAAGAATTTGAAACTAAAATGAGAAACCAGCACTTTCTTTCTGTTCACTTATTCAAGGAAAATGGGTACAAAGCAGAAGGGAGCGTATTCACCATGTATATTCTTTGGAAATATAAATATGTCTATTTATATACATACAGATATATGCACACACACACACACACACACACACACACACACACACAGATATACACTCATTCAAAATGGCATTTTCAGTCCATGGGCTTCTCTATAAACTTAGCAAAAACAACAAAAGGAATTTTTAACAACTGTAATAAAAATTCCTTTTTTAATGAAGCTGCCACGAATTAAACTAAAACCACAATACGGACTGTGAACGTACTTTTAACTAGGAACTACACTAAGTTTTTTATATGAATTAATTCCTTTGGTTTGTGTGTGCATATGCACACACATCCTATGAATCAAAGGCAGGGCTTTGTGTGTGCTAGGCAAGCGCTCTAACATTGAGCTAATTCCCAAATCAATTAATTACTTAATTCTCAGACCTAAAAAAAGGAAAGAAACAACTTAGCTCTTTGATAGATATTCCATGGACAAGGCAATCAGGAAATCTGGGTTTTAATGCAAATTTGATATACTAACTTATATCTCTTGCATCTCTAATGTATCTTCCACCACCAGATTTCTTTAATTTTATTATATTATTCAGTGTCCAGAATGACAGGCAACTTACGGCCAGGCTTCTTTTTAAATTTGATTCTGCCAGAATACATCGTGATCATGGTGTGTATATTATGTGTAGGTAATGGGAACACAAACATACAAGCATTTATGTTTTCATACATTCTTTCCTCAAAAATTTGCTTTTAATGGATAAAATTTTAGACACTGTTAATGATTAAAACATGAAAGTTTATCAGGAATTACTTCCATCTTATTACAAAATTCAGATCATTCACATATGCTTGGAACTCTGTGTTTTTTTTATATCATCCTTGCAAGAAATCTGTACGATCACTGATATTCTAATTTTGTGAATAAAGAGATTGTGACCTTGAAAAGTCAAACATCTTGGCCAAGGTCCTGTAGCTAATCAGTGAATTAGCCAGAGTTTTAATCCATATTCATCTAAGCTTAAGGATCATGTGCTTAATAACTACAAAATATTTTCTGTCCCCTGAATCCTTGACTCCATGATGGAATTCTCTTGAAGACACATGTAATCACTTGCAGCTAGTAGAAAGAAATACTTCAGAGGAATAGATTTCCAGGCAGGGAAGCAAAACAGTAGTATGTATGCAAAGAGAAAGATGTGGAGAGCATGGTTAGGCTTTAAGAACACAAAGGAAGGATGGAGAATTAATTACAAAGTCCTGCAAATTATGGAACTAAAAGTCAAAGCTTGAAAAATAAATTAGAACCAGATCATGATTCATAAATGTCTTACTAAACAATCAGAGTTTCACTCTATTCCATGCATAACTATCAAGATCTTTAGTAGAAACTTTAGTAAGTATCAAAAGTGGCTCAACAGTTGTGGTGCTTACTTGGCATATTTGAGTACGTGGGTTCAAACCCCAGGACCACGATGTCTCAGAGCAATAATAATAAAAAAAAAAGGGTTTCTCTGGCCTTTTTGCTCACAATATTTCTACCACCATCAAATCACACCAAAGAATTTATTAATTATTTACCAGGACTTTGTGTCATAAGATATGATTTCTACTTTTTAATTCATCTAGAACCTACTTAGAAAATGATATATGTATGACATTAACCAAATTAAATGTGCTCCTGTATGCTAGAATGCTTGAAATGATGAAGAAAATGTATAACAGACACATTAATCCAGATGCATAAGCAAGCACTTTGAGTTAAGTAGGTCATGGACTTAAGCATATTGGTGATAGACATGGCCACTGGAGTCACCTCTAAGTTCTAACTCTTTAGCTATTTCTAGCTCTTTCCTATTAAATAGCTCCATGATTTTTGAATTTGAATAGAAAAGTGTGTCACCAAATAGTTTTAGGATCAAATGAGAGCCATAAACTTTCTGTTGTCTTCTACGTTTAGAACTTCCAGAGCCACAGTGTTTATATTACGACTGTTTAAAAATCTTGATGGAAAGAAGCCTTCTCGGCTTTACTTAATTCATACTTTATCACACTTATTTGACCACTGAGACAATTTTATAGTGAAATATTTACTAATAGTCAATGGGACCATGGTACTTGGGGTTCCAATTTGGTTAGCATCATAAGCCAGGACTGTAGACCTCTTAAAACTTCAGTGGGGCTGAAGTGTCTGTTTCTTAGGGCTGTTTGCAACCGGCTGCAGCTTCTCCTCATGGATTTATCCATAAGATTAAGTGTCCTGATGACATGGTAGCTCTGACTTCCTCCATAGCAAGAGACCCCAGAGACAAAAATGCAAAAATAAAAATGTGTTTTCATTACTTAGTCTCAAAAGTGACTCTGACAATCACTACTAGAATATTACATTTATTCCAAAAGAGTCCCTATGTCCAGGCCACACTCTGAGGGATAAGTATTAGATTCCATTTCATGAAGGAAGGAATGTCAGAGAAGTAGGAGACTGATTTTAAAACCACTGTACTGCCCTTTTGAAGGTGGCAAGTAAGCTCAGCATCTGGCATGCTTACTTTATAATTGTCACTTTGTCTTTGTAAGGTGTCATTATGGAGATTTCAGGGCTCCCTCAAAATGGAGGTGAAAAGCATTAGTAGCCTAGACTTGGTCTTTCTTTCTTCCTGTCTGTCCATCTGTCTGTCTATTTATCTATCTACCTATCATCTATCCATCTATCATTTATTTGACACATGTTCTTAGTGTGTTGTTCAGACTGTTCCAAAACTTGTTAGCTCAAGTAATCCTCTTACCTAAGCCTCCAGAGTAGCTGAGATATAGGTGTGCACCACTCTGTGAACCTAGATAATTCTTAATTTAGAAAACGTCACAAGTAAATAAGAAATACATCATCTACTTTTACGTTGGTAATTACTTTTCTGAATTCTGGTAAAGTTTTACTGAGAAAGACTTCATTCACTGAAGTAGTCCAGGAAACATAATCATAGTGTCCTAGCTTCATTTACTAGTAAATCTACTGACCATGAGTTCTTGGAATTCAGAGACAGTTGAGAACATAGAAGTGAGGTTTAAGAACAGCTCTGTGTGCTAGGGCATACAACCACAAAATATTCTCTAAGTAAGGTTAGGCTCTCTTATTTGTAGATAACAATGCAAGAGGAACAACTTGATTTGATGAAATTTTCACAACAATATTGGATACTTTAATTCAATTCTTCTAAAACTACAACTATTCTTCTAAAAATGTAACTACACAAATGAAACACTTCATACAAGAAACATGGCAGACTTAGATATTCTGGGTTTTGGTATCAATTATAAGAACTTGACCAAATCAAACCATCCTCATCAGTGTGGTCCTCTTCTGTAAATAAAAGAAATAAACTATGTTGTTGAATTAGATGGTATAAGTGCTATTTGGTGCAA
Organism: Aplodontia rufa; assembly: GCA_004027875.1. Taxonomy (NCBI): domain Eukaryota; kingdom Metazoa; phylum Chordata; class Mammalia; order Rodentia; family Aplodontiidae; genus Aplodontia; species Aplodontia rufa. The sequence goes on from PVKS010005881.1 coordinate 65,144, forward strand.
AATTCTTTAGTCCTAGAATTCCGGCTTCTTTTTAAGGAAATCTCTAGTAAAATCTTAATGCTATAATCTATTCCTATCTCTATGATAACAAATAAAAGATTGATATTTTAAATGAGTAAAAGTCCATAGCTAATACTTAGGAAAGAGTATTTTAAACATGTTCCTGTAAAATATATAATCCAAGTGTTAGACATGAATGTAAACATGAAACATGTTTGTGTTCATTCTCTTTATACAAGGCCTAAATAGACACATTTCCTCATATTTATGATTAAATTTACCAAGCATGGAAACAGACTACCATGTGGTGACTGATGAGTGCTTATTTAAATTAAAAAATTATGTCTCCAGGTACTAAAGTAATACATATAGACAATCATCTCATAATTCATAACAAAGCAAGGTAAAAATATATGGTAGTGGCAGCTCAATCCTGAGGAATAGGTGTCCATTAGATCTTTACCTATTATTGATCTGCCATATGTACTCTTTTTTTTTTAAAGAGAGAGGGACAGTGAGAGAGACAGAGAAAGAGAGAAACAACTTTATTTAGTTTTTCACATGGCCTTAGTTGCTCGAACACTCAGTTGTGTACGTGGTGCTGGGGTTTGAACCCGGGTCCTCGTGCTTGCCAGGCAAGCGCCGAAACCGCTGAGCTCAAGCCCCTGCCATATGTACTCTTGACAGCTAAAATGAAGGACCTGGAAAATGAGGTGTTTTTTTTTTTAATCTGCAATTATATAATGCCCACTGTACTCTGGGTACCATATCCAAGTGGCAGAATCCGGTAATACAATCTGTAACACAGGTAGTCTCTGGTGGAAAACTATGGTGTATTTTGTCCCCATTGCATAAAGTTTTCAAAACCTAGAATTTCTAAGGAGAGAATCCCTGATGTGTTTGCTCCTGTCACCATCGCCCCCTTTGTAGGACTGGAAAGAACTTTCTTATCACCTAACAGAGTCAGTTGCATTCCCCTGCTCCCCCTCTGCACATGGTCTCCTTACCTAAGAACCTGAATATGTTTTATTTTTAGACTTGATTCATCCCCACTTCTTGGATTAGGTTCACCGTTTCTGTGAAATTTATCCTGAAGGGTCAGGCCACTTAAATGCAATTAGTACTATCTGAAAATAATGTACATCCTTCTCTGTAATTATTTAGGGAACATATATTTAGTTTGTAAGTCTGCCAGTCCCAATACTAAAATGTTTATGTACATTAGCTCATCTTTACACTAACCCTTGGATGGGTCAGGTAGAGAAAGTGCTATTTTCTGAATGAGGACATGAAGACTTCAAGAAATTAGCAATTTGCCCAAGGTTGAAGCATTAGAGTCTGGCCTAAACAACTTGGCTGTACCTCATGTTCTGTAATGTCCCACTTCTGGTCTTATTCCAAGACTCCTTTGGGTGTATTTTCAGCAAGATGTAGGGTTTTGAATATTTTTAAAATGAATTGTAACTGCCTTAAAAATGAAAATCTCTACAAAACATTCTCAGAAAAGTAAACACTATTCATTGATGTGCACAGTAACTCACACATAACGCCTTCCATGTGTGGTCTAAACATCAGTGGAACAGAGGAGTCTACTAGGTCCTATCTAGGGCAGACTCCTATCTGGAATTTTACCAATAAAGAGTGGAAGTTATTAATGACCACCCCATAATGGAGGCTGAATAGTTACTTTATATCATTACCAATACTATTTTAAACGACCTGCACAATATTCTATAGTCTAGCCTGATAAACTAATATGAAAAAGTTCATAGGAGCAAAATTAAAAATGATTTTAGCACATCTTTTTTTTGAGAGAAGGACAGTGTGTGTGTGAGAGAGAGAGAATCAATTTTTATTGAGTTTTTCACATGGCTTTTGCTGCTCTTACACTTAGTGTATAAGTGGGTGCTGGAGTTTGAACCCGTGTACTTGTGCATGCCAATCAAGTGTGCTGCTGAGCCACCACTCCAGCCCCTTACCACATCTTTTAAAATTTTTCCCCATGGATAAACTAATTGTCCATAGATATTATGGAATATCTTTTGTATTCAGAAAAAAGTTTTAGAAAACTTATAAACTTTAGGCAATGTTCTAAGATTCAATAACTAAAATCAATAATATTCCCATTGACTGTGGTTGATTTTGAGCAGAAACCTTTATCCAGACACTACTGCACCTTAAACATTCAGGACAAAGTATACATGTTATATTCAAACCTATGGATCATGGAAAAATATGTATTAGCTATAGCTATGCAGTTGAATATCAAGAGTGTGTGTGGTTTTCCAATTTATAAGGCACATAAAGGTCAAAGAATATTTAAAACTATTACTAAATTTTCAAGAAACTTTCCTTTCTAAATATCCACTTTATTCTTCATCAGATTCACTCATGTCTCAGTCTAATATGTCTGCTCTCAATTCTTTATACACCTGCATTTTTCTCTAGGTAATTCAAGCTGAATAGTGCACTTGTCGGGCTCTTGATAAAGGCTTTCCTGCACTCCTGTTTGCAGGGCATCTCTTATTCCTCTGCCAGCAATCACACCAATAAAGGATGACATCTGTGCCTCAGATCATTGTGAGCCATTTCAGGTAGGCCATGTGTTGTACCTTGACCTAACATCTCATTTCTTTTCCCACCATTGTGGCCAATTAAATGGGGGCCTGTTAAGGAGCCAGTTGACTGGTCTGGTCGTGTGCCTTGTGCCGGCTATCACCACAAGAGCTTAAGGTCCACAAATCTCTGTTATTACCAAGCTGTTGCTGCCAGAAGCATGCTGATTCCTGACAAAAAGAATAGATTAGGATCAATCAAATCTCCCCCAGGCTTATCAGTGGGACTTTTAACCACACCTTCTACCTCAAACTTTCCCCTTCACCTCCTTCCAAACACCTACGCAGCAGCAAGCTAACAAGGTGTCTGCCAAACCATATGTTCGTAATTAGTTAACTTCTTGCTTGTCGCTAGAGGCACCACTGATTCAGCAGCAGCTCTCAAGGGTGTTGGGGGTCCAATAAGACACCACCAAGCAGCACCAGCCCCTCCCCTCAGCAGTAGGAGAAGAAGCATACTTAATTCCAGCTGTGGCTTTGTTAAGTGAATTAACTTTATCCTCAATTTAAAAAGCCAGCATGAAATCAAAGGAGACCCCAGAAAAGAAAAGTAGAGAAAATGAAAAAAAAAATGCTCATAGGTTAACTCAACAAGGCTGCTGAATGAAACTCAACTGGTTGGCCCCAACCAGCCAATCGTTGCAGAGCAGGTTCCTGGCACCGTTGTTACTTCTGGCATAATTCTTCCTTTTATTTCCCGGGTCTGTGGTTAAGGTCTCTTGTTACACACAGAGGGGCCTGATGATATAATTGTTTATGAGCCAGTGGAACACATTTTTAGGTAAGAGTGAGGTTACCCGGCAATGAGAAATTAATGTTAAAAACAGCAGTGAACGATGCTGGCTAAGAAATCTCATCTCAAGGTAAGAGTACTACATGTGAAATTAAATTTGCAATGTCCTTTTTGAGCCTATACATGTTTGATTGTATGGGTTTTCTTTATGGGAAGAAGTTGGCAATATTTTGCAAAAGGCTATAAGGAAATGAGAACTCTGAAGTCTTTTTTTGTTCCCATCCATTAAAGAAGAGATGTCTAAAATGTTTTTCTAAATATGTACTTTCATTAAATAGGTTTATTTAAATGAGAAGTAGTGATGAATTAAGCTACTTTGAATGAAATAGTAGTAGAGATGCTCTAATAAACTTATCAGTATAACTTTGCTTCAGTGAATGAAACTAACACTAAAAGCATATCATGACCCTGAAATTTAGAAGCCAGATTTTGATGTTATTTCTTGTTTGACAGTTATTAAGATTGCATAGAATAAATTTTTAAACTTGAAAAAAGGATGTGTTTTCTAAAATTTAAATATTGCAAACTATTTTAAATTAGTGTATGTTGGTATAACTATGAAAGTTAGAATGAAACAATATTTGTTAAAACCAGGTGATTTCTTAATGTAGACTTAAATACTTCATAAAAGTTAACACTAAAAATTATATTGTTTTAAAAAACAAAACCATATTTATGTTTTCACACAGAACACTTACAAGCCTAATAATGTGGATATAAATATGCAAGTAAGCAGAAAATTTAAATTAAAAAAGATTAAAGAATGCCTGCCAAAATAATTACAAATAAGGAATCAGCTCATTATTTTGAACAATGTTAATCAAAGGCAATTATGATTTTGTTCTTGTAGTAGTAATTCATATTTTTGCTTGGAGGAAATCCTCTTGTGAAGCAATCTGAGAATTTTGGACAGTGCAAAGATTTGGTCAGAACAAATCAAGATTTAAATATCCACCAAGCATAGGTCACTGTTCCTTACAATTTTAGTATCAGCTTGAGATCTAATTTCATTGTCAATTACATAATCTCTGCTATTATATTAAATAACCATTGAGGTGGGCAGTGGACTCAGGGGTTTTGAGTAACAGACATTGTCAGAATGACATGTGGCTTAAAGTGAATTAAGAAACAACTGATGTGGCTTGGGACCAGGGAATTAGAAAGCATACGTTAAAGGTAAAATGCAGAAACCACAAACTGGTACAAGTTACAGGCAATTTTCTTAATAACTCCCTTTACATTAATGTTAGACAAGCTATGTCAGTCGTCTTCCCTATCCTTTATGGGGCAGACCAATCACAGCCAAACGCCTGCCTTCAAAGACAGGTTGTCATACTAAAAAAAAAAAAAAAAAATATATATATATATATATATATATATAATATATATTACAGCTTAAGTGATATAAGCAAGTAGCACTTCTTCTTAAAACAAAAACAATATAAATGCTCACAGATTAATAAATTTATTTTTTCAGTTTAATCTCTCCAAATTTTTAAGTCTGACATATTTTAAGTAAAATAAAGCCTGATTCAACTAAATATGCTATCTCATTTTCATAGCTAAGGGTTTTATTTACAGTTCCATAGTAGGAGGTCTTTACGCTATCTTTGTGATTAACTTTCAAAATGAGATGAAACTTATAATGAATGTGATACTTAAAGAACATGAAGTTATACAGATTAGAAATAGAGAGTAATGCTGATTAGATATTAATAATTGACTTTGAGCAATCTTAAAACTTTTGTAACCCTGTGGAAATAATAGTGAATCACTGAAGAACATATAATGGTGATCTAATGCAATGAGCAGAATGTTTAACAAAAAGCTGAGCAGTGATGAGCAGTGCAGATTGGAAGAAGATAAGAGGCTGTTGAAGAGGCCATGCTCCAAGTTAGTGCTGAGCACTTGGCCAAGGCAGTGCAAATGGGGCTGGAGAGGGAGAGAAATATATGACTAACTCAGATGGACACAGCTAATGAAAGAGGGGGAAATTCAAGATGATGATACCGAATTGGAAAGTCTGGTTGGACAACAAAATATGACAGTGGCAACAATGATGTGAAGACAAAGAATGTAGAACTCAGTTTTGTTTTGTTTTTTACTTAGAAAATGATGAGTTTAGTGTCAAACTAAATTTGAGGAGTGATATGAGCAATTGGAAAGTCCATCTGGCAGGACAGAGCTATGGGGGGTCAGAAGGGGACCACCAGTGTGGGAATTAGTGCAATGCAGAGGGAGAACACTGGGTCTCTGAGGCAGGGGATGTGACTCCAGGAGCAACAGGTTAGGTCCTGCTGAACTCCCAGAGTAAACGGCCCAGGGAAAGAAGTGGAGAATGAGAACACAGGAAGAGTATTAGGAAAAGGGTCAGGAAACACAATCTACAAGAAAATAAAATTCTACAGAACAAGCAAAAGTCAAAACATCCTGTGGACCTTAGAAGTCAAATGTGAAGAAAATAGTCAACAATCCAATTACTCAATCAAACAGCACAGAAGCTTCAAAATTGATTTCTAAAGCTCGGTAATGATGGGAGCCAAACTTCTCAGACAACGTGAAGGCAATAGTAATATGCAAAGTGAATATATCTAAAGTAGTCTTTTCCAACTATGCTTATAAGGACATCAGCAATAATTCTTTCTTAGGCAGCTCTGGTTTAGATTTTGATTTGAAGGTTACATTAGCTTCATAAAGTAAATTGGGACATGTTTGTTTCTGTGACCTTATTTTCAACAAATTAAGATTCTGCCATTTGAAAGGTGATTAAAAATTTGTTTATAAAAGCATGTAATCACAGTTTATATTTTGGAGGAATAATTTCAACCCTTCAGTTATTTAAAATTTATTATAATGTTTTATTTATTATTTTCTCAAGTTTTTTTCAAGTTAATATTTATAAGAGATTGATCAAACTTACAACACTAAATTCATTGTATTTTACTTTTGAATGATTAATCTTATTACTCTTTTCTTAATTTTAATATTTCACCCTTTTCCCCCCATATAATCAGGGACCTATTTGATTAGTCACTTAAAAACTAATGAAATAGGTTAATTTATTAACTTTTTTTTCAGTTTTTTCTGCTGTTATTACTACTCTTTCACTATTGTTTCCTTTTTTTCTGCTTTTTACATCCTATTCGTCTCCAGTTTTATTGAATTAAAAATTGATGTTTGATTTTCTTGTTATGTGGTATTTTTATTGTAGTTCATAAAATACCATAGAAATTTATTTTGCATAGACTTTGATATAAAACTTTTATATAATTCTAAACATTTTATAATATCCAATGTAAGTTTCTTTAATATGTTAATTATTTATGCATTTTAACACTGATTTTTAATTTTTTCATTTGTGTTGTCTTTCTTTAATATTATTGACTTAAAACTTTATTAAAAAGTCAGTAAATTACTAGATATTACTAATCTCTGAGTTCTGCAATATTTTAAATGATGATTCCTATAATAATAGCTCAAGAAAAAAATTTATAGTAGCTTGAACTTCGATGATAGGTGGGATTGAAAATAATTGTAGAATAGGGGACAATTTTTCCATATTAAGACTTTGTGTTTGGCTGAGGAATGTGGTGGTGAGGAGGCAGTCCAGCATGGATGCAGGATGGGTGGCATCACCATTACTGATATGAAGACTGAGAGCAATGACAGAGATTGTGCCATGCATTGGGCACTTGCCATGATACAAGGGAAAATTATAGATTTAGAATTTGATTTTCTATGATATATTAAGGATCAATATGGTTTTCAATCATTCCACTTTATTGTTAATGACAAGTTAGCTGGGTGCAAGTTTTGCATGTGTTGCCTGTGGAATATCATAAGGAGAAAACAAGAATATATGAATATGAATTTTTCTTGTAATAGACATAAAAGTTTATGCTAAATACATAAATTTTGAAGTCATCAAGGTATAGAAAGTCATTGAAATTATGGCAGTGGATCAGCTTCAGTTTGTCCATGAAATATCTATAGAATAAGGAAAGGAATAAGACTAAAATCTTGAGCAATTCCCATGGTCTTCTAGAGACAAAGAGTTGACAAAGGAGATTCTAAAGTCACAGATGAAGATTGAGAAAGGTAGGTGTGTGATACCGAATAGGACAAAACACTGGAATATTTGAAGAAAAGGAAATCATGATAGAAGATTGAATTCTTAACCTTGATGTTCAAACTGAGGTCCCCATTAAAACCACTGCTAATAATACTAATAGGGATTTTGATATTGTAGGAGGTTCTATGAATTACACATTTTCTGTTGAAGAGATTGAAAGGCACTGCCAGAACACTAATTCAGGTAGAAATAATAGCGATAGACTTCCATGTATTGAGTGCTTACTGTGTTCTAATGAGCGCAATTATACAAAACAAACTGAAAATTTTGTGATTTTCATCTGGAATTCAAGTAATTTAAACAAATAAATGTCTCCTTTAATAAAGGTATCAACCCTCCAATTTTATTTTGCAAGTTAGATTTTGTCAAGCACTTTTCACATTGTCAATTGTCATTATTGTGGAAGAAAAAAAAATCTCTTCTCTTCACATATCTGCCTTAACCCACAGAGGGACACTTCTGCCTACCATTCTTTCTTCACTCCCTTGCTGGTTTCTGCCTATAAGAACATGGGTAAATCTTTTGACTGTTATGAATGGAAGTTTGTAATGTGCTAATAGAAGAAGTCCCTTTCTGTAAGAAGCAGGGAAATGCCCTCGTTCTATTTATTAATTTAGATTTTGCTTTTGCACCCAGGTGCTGCCATCTTCTTGGTGCTTCCTTCTCGGTGCAAAGCACTCATGGCCACTCAGCTGTCAGAGGCCACCCTTGCCACGCAGCCCTGCTTCATTCTCAGTTTCATTTGAGCTACAAGGCAAGGGTTATTTAATTAGTTTATATAATTTGTTGAGTTAATAGACTTGGAGATTGCCCCATAAAACTATTCATTCTAGATTCAAAGGAAGACATCTCATTTAGACAGCCAGGTAAGTGCATTCCTCCAACATATTTTATTAGAGGAGCCCTGAACTGGAGACTTTCAGATAAACACCCAAATTAGCACATTCACGAATGCACAATTATGCATACACTCTTTCCTTAATGGCATATTCTTTTTGTATGTGTGAATACTCTTTTGGCAAGTAAATTAAGAGGAGAAGAAATGAATTATGATTTGTATATTACTAACTTAACATTGGGAACTCAAGGGCTTTGGTACTTAACCAAGGTGAAACTATTAATAAGATACAGATCCAGGATTTAAATCCAGATCTTCTCAGTTTACTTTTAGTGTTCTTTCACTCAGCATGTAATTTCACCTAACATACAATGTCACAATGAAATTATGTATTTAGTTATTTGAGTAGTCTCAAAGCATTTTCCTTTCAATAAGATCTTGATTATATTTGTGTCCATAAGTAACAGCATTAAAGAGAGCTTATTCACTTTCTTAATAGCCAGTAATATTTCGGCTGTATGAATTTCAGAAAGATAAAAGCAATGCTCCAAACTAGAGTAAAAGAGTTTTGAGAATAAGAACAAGAGGAAGAGAGGAGAGAGAAAACATTAAATGTTAGCATGATTATCACACTTGAATAAAAAATAAAATATTATCAGTTAAGTAGTTGACTTGTCATCTTTATGCAGGCATTATCCAAATGTGAGTTTCTGTATGATTTTCCCATAATAAAACTTTGGTAGGTCAGAAACAGCTAAGAAAGATAACAAGTACAGAATAACACTTAGTAAATGGATCGAAACAGCGTCTACTCCAGCCTTGAAACCCTTGACTCAAAAAGACATTCACATGGGCTCATGTGAATAAAGATGAATTCACAGTAAACTTTCCCAATCCTTCTGAGGAGTGTGAAGTCTGTGGGAGAGAATACTGGGACTATCTGACACTAGAGACAATAGAGCCAACGGAACCCAGGAAGCACTATTTGAAACATATGGATTTAAATATGATTTGATATAATGGAATATATTGGAAAACAAGAAAAAGGATCAGTTGGAGATTTGATTGTCAAAAATATATAGAATGAAATAAAGATGAATTGAAAGGATTGAGTTGTTAACAGAATGTATGCAGCTAAATAAAGAAATGGAGGGTGGACAGATTGTTGCTAGCACTATGTAGTAGAAATGCCATAAATGAAGTAAATAATGTGAATAGATAGTGAGAAGAATAATTGAGAATTCCTCATAAATGAAGCCACACAATCTCAGATTAAAAGCTTTGTAGGGTTTGAAGCCTCCAAGAGAGGAAAATTCCAAAATCAAATATATACTGAAATGTAAGAACATCAACGATAATAACTAATAGATTCCAAAATGAATGAGCAAATAGTTCACAAAAGCAGCAAAGAATTCAAGTAATGTAGACTCTTCTTCATCAGAAATATGCTGAACTATTAAATAATTTTAAGAATGCAAACTAACTGTTCATCTCAACCTTCATCATTCTGAGGATGATGAAAATAAATCTTCATTATTTACAAAACTTCCTGAACCTGATTGCCTTGGAATTTAAGATACGAGTTCATAATAATTTTGTTGTTAAATGGGTCTTCATTAAATTGCATTTGTTTACTTTCTGAAACATGTTTCTAAGAATGCACACAGGATCGCCATTACTCCTTTGAACATATTATCAAGAAATGAATTTCTTCCGTTGAGAAAAATGTCCTTCAGAATCCTACTTTCATAAATTCACTTCTCTTCCATTGGTTTCTAAAAGTGCTTCTTCATATTTGCAAACACGTAAATATAGAGGGTAGAATATTCTAGACCTGGCTGGTATTAAACTAACCTGTATCATGCTACAGGACCAAAATAATATGAAATGATACAATCATTGCAATATTTACTTGATTTATGTTAAAAGAAAAAGGTGGAGTCATTTCTTAATTAGAATGTATATTTAAGAAAAAAGAATGTGTACTATCAAGAGAGATTTAATCTTTTAAATCTTCGATGCACTAGAAAAGCCTTCAGGAAGCCCCCTCTAGTGTCTGAAGGATGCAATAGCTCATTGATAAAGGATCTGCTCAAGAGAAAAAGACTCAGTGTCCTGCTCAAAGAGTTCATAGACATCCTGAACTCCAATACTCCTTCCATCCAGAAAAAGGGAAAACTGAAGGTCCAGCAAGACACTTTTCACAGTAAGTTAATGATAAGTCAATGAGTAGGACTCAGGTCTCCCTACAAAATTAGTTAACAGAACATTCTACTGTGCTGAGTGGTCTTGGATTTGGAACAAACAGGCCCAGAGTAGAATAAAAACAGGGCATTTGAAGGATATGAGACTTTTTTTTAAATGGAAGAATTATAGATTCACAGGAAGAGTCATTGGGGTAAAGGAGGAAACAAAAAGGGACAAATGCTAGGAGACTGTAGCTCCTTATTTAAAAGTAGAATCTCAGCGACAGGGTGATGAAGAAGATGATTTGATTGGTGACACTTGAGAGGTTAGTAATAGATGGCTAGAAATAACTCTTAAAATGAGCTTTCACAAAAATATGGATTCTGTGGTTCTGAAGATAATATGACTAATGAAGTTTAGCTACTAATTTTCTACTTCTTAAAATCTGTTACTTACCTCTTATTCTCGTTACCTGTCTTAAGAGAGATTACCAACAATTCAGAATATGAAGTTTTCATAATAGAACAATAAGCCTTGATTTCCCACCCTACTCTAGTTCATGGTTATGGAGAGGCATTGTGGTTGTTGATCAAAAACAATCGTGATGTATTATGCTTAAATGGAGTGTGAACTTTCTGTCTCCCATCCTTCCCCTAGAACGCATAAAGAGCAATACTTTTCTGGAAAAAAATTTTAAAGACTATATCTTTTAAGAGACAGAAATTGGAACAGCCTAGTTATTTCAAGTGTGTGACTTTTGTTTGCAAACCTTTGCTACGAATGTTTGTGAAAAACATTCAGCTGTTTTTTTTTTTCACAAGTACTGGATGTGAGTGTGCTCAACAGATAAGACATGCATTAAAGAGTTCATAGTCTGATGAGGAAACGCAGAAGTAGAAAAGAAAGAGGGGTTGCATTGTTTGTGTCACCTTCGCAATTGTGGACTGTGATGCTGAGGGCTGTGGAGGAAGATACAGTATAAAAACACGAGCTGCCAGACATTAAGGGTACCTGATACCTGAGCAGGTCTCCATCTTCAATGCCGGGATATGAGATAAGTAAATAAGAAAGACATGGCTTGCATGGGACCCTGAAAGATAAAAATGTTTTAGGCAAGAAATGTCGCTGTGGGATAAAACAGTGTGAGCACTGAATTAAGAAAGTGCTGAGAAGGCTGGGGAATTGTAAGTAAGTGGATGAGAATTCCTGCGTTTCTATGGTTCCAGTGATGGAACTAATAAACTCCTCAAGACTGACTTGTTTAGTCATTAATTAAGCAGTTCTATGCCAGACAAAAACAGTAAGCAACTTGGAGATAAATTTTTGTGAAGCCAATTTTAAAAGTCAGAAGACTTCGTAGAAATACAATTCTCTTTCTTCCATCAGTGTTTATGACCTTCATCATAAATGAATGTTTAAATATCTAATAAACTAAAATATATTTAGAACCAAATTTGTGCAATGCACTATTCTTGTATTTTTATAAGATCACCTTATTGAATTTTTACAACATAGTTTCATCACTGGAGCAGTCCTGATGGGCCACTGGCATAAAAGAAATAGCCAAAGCATTACAGCATTTTCAGAAAAGCTTCTCCATCATTTCCTTTGGAAGTTTCTATATTTAAAAGGGTATAAATTGTGTTATATGACTTATTTTTTGTGTTTTGTTTCTTTTGAAGTGTTGGGAATCAAACTCAAGGCCTCATGCATGCTAGGGAAGTACTCTACCACTGAGCTACACTCTCAGCTCCTGATACTTTGCTTTTTATATGGAACATTTAATTGAACCTCATATGATATACTTAGAAAAGTTTTATACATCTACTGGAAATGCTGTTAAAATTAATATGTTGACAAAGACCTAAGTGTTATAAAATATTTCCAACCAATGAACTTGAAACTGGTTGACTCAGAAACTGGACACTTAATAGTGAATGTATGGATGTAATGTGGGTGAACCATAGAAGTGATAGAAGACTTGATACAAAAGGAGATCTATGTTCCAATTGTAATTCTCTGTATGTATTAGAACTGGTCACAAGGCATGTTATAAAAGCTCTAATTATACCAAATAGAGTTGATAGTTTTTTATACATGACTAAAACTCCCCTTTCTTCCTCCATTCATCATACTACACTGTAGCTTTCTGTCACTCATAAGAGGGCTTTCAAGTCCCCCAGATCATTCTACAAAAGAATGGCTAAAATGAATCCCATACTGTATCCAATAAGAGGGGATCTAAAGCACATCTTAGGAACTTTGGGATACCTTTTGTAAGTCTATTTGCCCCATTGTCTGGCAACAACTCACTATCCAGCAGTTTGTTCACTCAAATATTTCATGTTTCCTAATTATTTTGCTTCTTTTGAAATTCTATCCTTTTTGATCCAACATCCTACTACTTCTTTATGAAAGCCTTCAGATCCGTCTCTCTAAAACTTCTCAGCAGATTCCCAAACACAGATCCATCCTAATCTCTTTCTCTTCTTTCTTTACCTCTCTAGTTCTGATCATATAATTTAATTACCACATCCATAGGTTTTCTCTTTATTTGAAATGTTGGATCTGAAGGTCAGTTCCCTCTTCTTCCTGCTGTGACAGTTTTCAAACTTCATAGCTGTCCACATACCCTACCTTTGTCTCCAAATGACTCTATTGTCTTCCACTTTATGGAGAAAAATAAAAATTATCAAGTGAATACGTCCTCAACTCTCTACCAAAATATGTATCTTGGCAAACTTTCTTCCATGCCTTCTCATCATCACTAAGATTCCATTTTATAGATGTCTAGTCTTATTTTTTGTCTTGATTGTTGTATCTTGTATACATTTGGTTGCTAAGGGTATCTATTTTATTAAAAATTTTGTATTTGGATGCACTATGTTCTTGATTATAAGACTCAACATTAAGCAAGGCATGGTGGCGCATACCTATAATCTCAGTGACTCAGGAGGCTGAGGCAGGAGGATTGCAAGTTCAGAGCCAGCTTTAGCAACTCAGTAAGGCCCTAAGCAATTTAGCGAAACCTTGTCCCAAAATAAAAAATAAAAGGAGTTGGGGTTGTGACTCAGTGATTAAGTGCCCCCAGGTTCAATCCTGGGTATCAAAAATAAATAACAGCTCAAAGTTTAAGATACTAATTCTTCCAATAATGATGTATAAATTTACTATAATGCCAACCAAAACCCAGAATGTTTTGGTGGAAATGCACAAGTTAAAGTGAAAGTGCAGATGGTCAATAAAAAGGTAAGAGTTTAATACTTTAATACTTTACATAAAATCATACTGATAGAGCATGGTATTAGAGCAACAAACAAGCAAATAAGACAAACAACAGAATAGGGTACACAAAGTAGACTCAGATATATGATCACCTGCTTTATGATAATGGTGACACTGTAATGCAGTAGAGAAAATGAATGGCTATTTCAATAAGTATACTCGATCAACTGGATAGCTGCATGGGGAAAGATGAATCTTGACATCTACTTCAAACAATGTAAAACTCATACCCAGATAGACCACAGACATTAATATACACAGTAAGACAATAAACCTTCTTAGAGTAACCAAAGATTCTAAAAATACAACACAAAAAGAATAATAAATCATGAAGGAAATATTGATAATTAACTATTTCAAATTTAGAATTTCAAGACATTGGTAGATACAAATTAGAGTACAAAGAGAAAATATTTTTATTATAAAATAAACTTGATAAACTTTTTTTTTAAAGAGAGAGGGACAGTGAAAGAGAAAGAAACAATTTTTAGTTTTTCATGTGGCTTCCCTTGCTCTGAGACTTTGTTGTACACGTGATGCTGGGGTTTGAACTCACATACTCACACATGCTGGGCAAGCATTGTAACTGCCAAGCCACTGCTCCAGACCCACTTGATAAGATTTTTGCTTTTTGTTTTTAAAGAAAGAGGGGACAGTGAAAGAGAGAGAAAGAGAGAAGCAATTTTTCTCAGTTTTTCACATGATTTTCATTCCTTGCACACTGTTGTGTACGTGGTGCTAGGGTTTGAACTCGAGTACCTGTGCATGCCAGGCAAGTGCCGTCACCACTGAGCCACTGCTCCAGCCCTTGAAAAACTTAATGTATGATAGATAAATTCTGGGTTCTTAATAAAAATTGATTTTTTGGGAACTGTACATTAATTGCCTACTAAATTCCAGCAAATATGCAGTGATTTATTTACATACATTATTTTATTTATTCATCACCAAAGCTATGCAAAATATGTAGTAATATATTTAATTTACAGATAAAGAAATCAAGGCTCAATTGATTTAACAATTTACTCATATTTGCTGCCTTTTTTTTGTTTTTTTTTTTTTTTGGTACCAGGAATTGAAACCAGGAGTGCCTAGCTACTGAGCAACATCACCAGCCCTTTCTATATTTTATTTTGAGACAGTGGTCTCACTAAGTTGCTGAGACTGGCTTTGAACTTGTGATCCTTCTGTCACAGCCTTCTAGTTTTGGGGATTACAGGTGTATACCACCATGTCTGGCACTCATACTCACTTCTGAAGGGAGACAGTTTAAGCTGGAGTCTGCTCTAAAGTCCAGATTCTCTTTATATGCTGTCTTGATTGATCTAACGCAGTATTTAGAGGCAAGCATGTTTTATGTGATTTACTCAGTGTTTATATTTCATCTTAAGCTTATGAATAGAAAGAGATCCAAATATCATCTTTACATTACAGAACCTTTCAGTGGATTCTTTTTTTTTTTTAAAGAGAGAAGGACAGTGAGAGAGAGAGAGAGTGAGAGACAGACAGAATCAATTTTTATTAATTTTTTCCATTGGCCTTCATTGCTCAGACACTTAGTTGTGTAGGTGGGTGCTGGGGTTTGAACCCATGTACTTGCGCATGCAGGGGAAGCGCCGAAACAGCAGAGCCACTGCCCCAGCCCCTCAGTGGGTTCTTGAATTTGAATAATCCATCAGCTAAGCAAGCTGGAGGCAATACTGAGGGGAAGCAGAAGAGGTATGTGTTTTATATATTATAATCTAGTGAGTTCAATATCATTTGGCCAATAAAACTAATTCTGTTCTTCATGTGACTATCTTGGCCATTTTAGCATATGTTACTTTTACATATGCACCTTAGACATAAGTTCTTTTATATAAATAAATGCATTGTGTAATCTTCTGGTCCACTCTTAAAAAAAGAAAAAAAATTGTGAATCAGCATAAGTCCCATAGAGGGCAGTGTGGGTCTAGCTGTCTCAGATGAAATCCTATTTCCTTGTAAAGAATATGATTTTGGAATGTTTTCTTATGGTATGTTCTCCAAGTAGAATGAATAGTTAATATCTATTTCGGTTTTAGGTATTATGTATCTCTGTCACTGAAATCTTTACAGACTTGTACTAATTTATGCTGTGTGACTATGGACAGCTTCAACAACATAGGTATATACTCTTTATTTTATTTGATAATAGAGAGATTATACCTTATTTTAATTTCTGATGTGAGAAAGTATTGTTTGTAAAAATTGTCCAGAACTAAAAATTATAAATTATATCAGAAAAATCTAGGAATAAGTGGTGCTGAAAACAGAGTACAAAATCATTTCAGAGATCTCCTGGTAGGGGAGGGTGAGAATAAGGGAGGTGAAAATATTTTTAAAATATCATCTCATCTGAATGGAAGGAAAGAATGAAAAAATAAAATATTTTCTTAACATAAATAACTGAGTCTATGAAGTTCAATATATAAAATAGAGTTTTGAAACTTTGGCCAGACTCAGTTCACCGGGTTTGAAAAATACTGGATCCGGGGACTAGAGCAATAACTCACTGGTTAGAACACTTTCCTGGTATGTGTAAGGACCCGGGTTCAAACCCTAGCACCACATACACAACTAAGTGTTGGGGAAACAAAGCCCAGACAAGAAAGCAAATAAAATTGCTTCTCACTCCCTCTCTCTCTTTAAAAAAAAGAAAAGAAAGAAAAGAAAAAGAAAAATACTGGATCCATTTCTTACTCTTTGCATAGCATTGGATAAGTACCTTGATTCCTCAATGGATAGATTATGAGATTATGCCTACTTTAAAGGGTTGTTGTAAAAACCTAATTAGATATTATAGATTATCATCTATAATAACATCTGTAAGTTATTATCAGATAACATTGATTATTAACATTTGACAGATACATAACATACACTCCATAAAAATTATTAGCATTATTTTCTATTGGTCAATTACCAATAGAAAGAAGAATGTCTATGTATGAGCACCAAAAAGAAAAGGAAACTATTAAATAATGAAAAACATAGCATGATTTTTAAATTAACAAGGTAATACTGAGGCAGAAAAAGTTAGGCAGTTCAGTGTAGGCAGAGCAATGTGGGTTGATAAGGAGATCATCTTTCCTGAGAAGGCAAAGACATCCCCCAATG